>VYZW01006711.1:8110-22298 GCA_013401315.1 Balaeniceps rex
GGAGAAAGGTCTGGCTTTATTGACTTTTTCATTCTATTTTATGGATTGGTAAGAAGAATAGAAAGGGGCTCTACCTGTCTATTCAGCACTAAAAAGACTTTACTTACTACCTTGGCTTGGGACACGTGAAGTGTTAGAGAGCCCATAGAAATGACTGGAATTCAAAGATGAGAGACTGCCAAAGTCAGCAACTACTAACAGATGATGATGAAACTATTTTTAGCTCCTGAAAAAGGAAGACTATTCTTATTTATGCAATCATCTCAAATTAGGTTTATGTAGCCATCTCTATGCTGTTTGGTGGTTCCTTGCCTAATTCTTTCAATAAAAAAGTATGTATAGGAGTGAAATTTTGCCATATAACACAGCGGTTGTACTAATGAAATCTGGGTAAGCATTTGGTAGAAACGATAATGGTTGAAAGAGATGAGGAATGTCTGATGCTAAGCAAATGCAATGAAATTTTTGATAGAACTTACGTATCTAAGCTCCAGTTATATATTATGTCATGTTCTGGGCAATCCTTTTCAGACTTTTAAAAGTCTTATGATTCACTGTTGATATATAAATGTTGCAGATATGAATTTGTCAATCAAGCACTGTACAAAATTGAAAGATGTTACTTAATAAAATTACTTCAATTATTATAACTTCCACTACTTCATGTAAGTCCTTTTTAAAAACTGTAGAGAAAGGTCAGCAATGACAGAGCAGAAAGTAGGGTTAATTCTATCAGATTTCTAAAGGAGTCACTGCTTTAGAAAGTTTTGATGGTATACTTTAAGGGTTATTACAAATCAATTATTCTTTTGTCTGGAAGAAAATAGTGCCTGTAATGTGATTGCTATGTCAATACTAGCCATAATTAGGTTTGGAAGCATGTAGAAATGCAAATTTCTACTACATGCTGAGTATTCATCCTGCAACTAATGAATATTCACTTGACTTTTGTAACCTAAACTAATTACCCATAAAGCCACAGATAGATTTCACTTGACCCCAAACTTTAAACTGTTAGCTGCTCCTTTGCCTGATAACGAAGTGATAATGCAATTATTTGTGTACCAAAGCAGAAAAAGGTTGATCCCCAGTAATATGTCGTTGAGGTGAATAACATGGAAAAAACTCAACAGTTTTGGAGAAATTCCATTACATTTTTAATTGTCTGCCTAAGGAGTGTAGAAGTCTTTTAAGCATCCCATAAAATAATACCTACTCTAGGCTTTAGCAGTATCAGCTCTAAGGGAAAGGAGGAAAAGAAAATAGATAAAACAACCATAAGGGAAATAGAAAAAAAAGTACCTTCACTTAGGCTTAAGCCAAGTTACTACATGTTTACTTTCATTCCCTGCTTAAGACAAAATCCCTAATATCAGTGGATATGTGCCTGCATAAGAAAGGAGACAAAAATGATGAAAGGTCTCTTGATTTGATCTTCTATTTTAACAGTGAGGCAAAGGTCTGACAAGTGAAATGCCCAAATGCTGCCAGCTCTATCTGAGAGAAATACATAATAAATAGAACCTGTATCTTAGGAAATCTTAGGAAAACTGGGAAATTGCATCTGTACTTTCTGTATTTTCATATCACATCTGTATTTTCTAGGGAAGAATTTCGCAATCTCACTTTAACAACTAAGATTTGTTTCAGTATGAGTATAGATTCTCCATCTGGCCCCATTCCCAATGACAATAGGCAGCAGCTAGAGATCAATGGAGTTGCTTCAGCCTAGTGTTCCTCATGTTGGGCTTGCAGGTATACAAATATATACCTGGGGTCTTTTGTGGACTTGATTAGAAGATGATCTTCTCATGTTTTGTTTTAAGTTGTAACTTCATGTTCTTCAGTAGTAATGCTTGTGGAAATTGCTCCTAGCCCCTCCTTCAGTCTTCCCTGCTTGTTTTTTTTGAAGGGTTATTTGTCCACTAAAGTAATTTCTGGGACCTGGCCCAACTCCTAGCTTGACTGAGGGGGACGGTGGCTTACAGCACAGGGAGCAAACAGCAGAGACTGGAACAGTCTTCAAACTACTTTTATGAGGAGATTATGTGACTCCTCTCCTGCTCTAACACCAAAATTTAGGAGAGATTCAGACTCACTGTTCTCTTACTTGTGTTTTAATCATTCTGAGAACCAACAAAAGTACACTTCAATCCTGTTGTAAAAGTGAAAAGTTCTGGCTTTAGCTCACCCTTATTATCCGTACAGTGTAAATCTTCACCTTGTTTTTATAAGTCTTCCTTGCTTCTGTTTGTTATACTGATAGCGATAGGTAGTGCAAAGTGCACAAGGCACCTGAAATATGTTTGTGAATTCTTACCCCAGTGAACAAAACTGCTACTTTGCGAGGGGTGCAAGTGTCAAAAATGCTTTTCTGGCCATTTGCACTAGAAGGAATTAAAAGAGTAAAGCTCAGGCATGATAAAAACCAGGATGACACTGTGAACTTGTCTGTCATGATTAGTACCACTGGAGCAAGGGGCTGTTCACTTGTTCCCTAGAGGAGAGCTAAGGATTGCTGCCTTTCCTGTTTTTCAAATTGAATAGAGAGAAGTTTACAAAGCAAGTGCTTATGTTTTCCCCTTTTAAAGAAGGGTGGCTCACAAATGCCATGATTCCAGGCACTGTAGTGAAAATACAGTACAGATCCCATGCAGCATCAGGAAGTAGAAGCTAGTAAAACTTCTGGGTTTGTACCTCTTGAGCTTCACAGCAATAGTAACAGGAAGAGATAACAAAAACCATTGTCAAAGCAGAGACAGTGTTCATCTATATTTGGGAGAAATGGATCAGTTCCATAGCTCCACAAAAAGACTGGCTTGCCCAGGAAATCCTTGATTGCTCAACAGCCCTGTACAAGCCTTGCCTATAGACCAGGGTTAATAAGAACTGACAGGAGATGACTTTATTGCTAAATAAAGTATTCCTCTTTATGCCCAGTTTAAGACCTCTTCTACAGGTGAAAAAGATGCTTAATTTTGACAAAGTTTCACTGAAAACACATATGAAAGGTCATGTTGAAAAACAGAAAAAAGTGAATGAGTTTGCTTAAAACAATAAGTTTCAATTATACTGCATCTGTTGTGTTAAAAAGCAAATGTAGAAATCTAAAAATAATGATTTGAGGATCTCTGGTTGCTGACGAGAATATTTTAAGAAACAATGTTGCTAAAGACTATGGGTCAAATTCAGCTTTGGTGTAGGTGGGCATAACTTCCATTGCCTTCAAGGAAAATTGTACTAATATAAAATAAGTGTTGCCATATATGTCACTTTCCTTTTAAACTGAATAAATGGGAATTTCCTTTAAAAGCAGGAAAGTTTACAGATTACCTGCTGATGATGTTGAAGAGATGCATGTAGTAGTCTGGTAGGTAATTTATGGAGAGGTAATTTTGTATTTAATGTGTTAGGGGTTTCAAAAAAGACACTCTGACCTGCAGCTAAAACAGTTCTGAATCCTTCTACTTGTAGATGACAAGATGTCTCCTGAAATGATTTCTTTTGTAGTGTCTTCACAAAGTGACACTATTTTCTCTGCAGGCAAACAAGAAAGAAAAAAACCCGAAAACATTAAAAAAAACCTAAGTAATGTTTCAAGGCCAAAGAATTCACCTTTTTCATGATGTAGCAAAATCCACTCTGATTGGTCTATGTAGACTTATGAATTTAAAGACAGAATTTGTAGGGAAGGATGTTAAGAGTGTTTCTCTTTTATTATCCAGAAGAAATTAATGCTCCAAATAAAGGAGAAAAGATACCTTTATCACGATCGACGATGCCAACAGGCTGTTTGATATTCAATTTGGAGCACATAATCTATCAAAGATGACAGAAGACTCTCTCTCTACAGATTGCCTCACACACTATGTGAATAAATCCCACAGGTTACCTCTGGAATATATCCTACAGGAGAAGAAAGATAAAGATTTTTCTATTTCACCAGCCTCCATTTCACCAGATTTCTTTAGGGTTACCCTAGTAAAACCCACAACATGACGAGTTATGAATTAAGATACAAATTAGCTGACGTAACCTGTTATCATGCTGCAGTAATTCCCTAGGATGTGTGACTTCAATCTGGATGGGACATTACAACAACTGAAAAAAATGGTGCGAATGGGAATAAAATTATTTACATTGGCTCTTTTCCATTCTTATGCAAGTCTACTTAGAATTATTATTTCAGGATTGGGGAGCATGCAGATAGGTCAGCATACTGCATGGCCAGTTTGTACGGGTAGGAAATATTGAAAGCAGTATATTGTGTCATTTTGTACTCTTGCGTACATTTGCAAAGCATTAGAGTTACTAATGCCTGTAATTTTCTTTCTTTTATGAAATCTAAAATAACCCAAATATGTCAAATCAAAATAGTAGATAAATTGTAAAATTAGGAGATAATTTAATGTTTTGGCCAAAAAGGCTGTCTAGGTGGTGTATGAAATCTTTCTTACATTAGTTGACCTTTTGTGTTGTTAGTTAGGAGATTGGACTAAGTGGAGTGCATATGCCTAACCTAATCACAGAATCACAGAATCTTTTGGTTGGAAAAGACCTTTAAGATCATCAAGTCCAACTGCAAATGTTCCATCACTCTCTTATTCCCATGGAAATTTTCCCAAAAATATCATAAATATCATGTCACATACAAGTTATACATAGACAATAGCAAAGGATTTTTGCTTAAATTAAAAAAAAATAAAAAGGAAAGAAAATTTTGCAGAAATGATTGTGTTTTGCTAATTATTTTTTTTCTGCTGGGAAAATAAAAATGAAGGATTTAATCTCAGGTTGAATTCATATTACTTTGTCTGTGCCTAAGATCATGGGAACAGTATTTTGTTCCCAATAGGCTTTCAATTACTCCATGGCATGCACTCCTCATCTGAACTACAATTCCCAAAATGCATTCTGGAGAGTTCTCGGACTGAATCATCCAGTGCTTTAAGGAAGCTTGACTGTGGTGCACCACTAATTGGTAGGGTGGGGCAATAAAGGAAAAAGAAACACAAGGTGCCATTGTGTTTTANCCTTTAAGATCATCAAGTCCAACTGCAAATGTTCCATCACTCTCTTATTCCCATGGAAATTTTCCCAAAAATATCATAAATATCATGTCACATACAAGTTATACATAGACAATAGCAAAGGATTTTTGCTTAAATTAAAAAAAAATAAAAAGGAAAGAAAATTTTGCAGAAATGATTGTGTTTTGCTAATTATTTTTTTTCTGCTGGGAAAATAAAAATGAAGGATTTAATCTCAGGTTGAATTCATATTACTTTGTCTGTGCCTAAGATCATGGGAACAGTATTTTGTTCCCAATAGGCTTTCAATTACTCCATGGCATGCACTCCTCATCTGAACTACAATTCCCAAAATGCATTCTGGAGAGTTCTCGGACTGAATCATCCAGTGCTTTAAGGAAGCTTGACTGTGGTGCACCACTAATTGGTAGGGTGGGGCAATAAAGGAAAAAGAAACACAAGGTGCCATTGTGTTTTAGGTAGGTGAAACTTATGTTATTTTGGGTTGAGTTGACAATGAGATTTGTCTACCTGAAATGTACAAAGCACCGGGTGCTTTGTGTTTCATTTCCCTTTGTCTTTCAACATTTTCCATCCTAAATCCCTTGTTCTGCCAAAAAGTCAGTTTTAAATGGTTTTGTTTGGTTTTCATCTGTTCTAATTATGAAGAACTCTTGCCACCTTATTAAATATTTGACACAAGTTACTGGATTAAACTACTCAATTTTTTTTTTTTGGTGTAGTCACTGCTACTAGTAAAGCATACATTCTGTTTTTTAAGTCCAAATGAGGACACGGAATTAGCAGTGAAGAACCTCTAGGTAGGTTTCTTTTTTTCTGTAAGGATATTAAGTATTTTATTTGGCCTCTCAAATGTATTTTGAGCAGATTCTTTTTTTTTTCTTGATAAAATATGTGTAAAAAAGGTTACATAAAAATGTGAGTTCTGTAGGTACAGGGATGCCATCCAGAGGGACCTAACAGGCTTGAGAAGTGGGCCTGTGTGAACCTCATGATGTTCAACAAGCCCAAGTGCAAGGTCCTGCACCTGGGTTGGGGCAATCCCCAGTAACAATACAGTCTGGGGGATGAGTGGATTGAGAGCAGCCCTGCAGAGAAGGACTTGGGGGTACTGATGGATGAAAAGCTGGACATGAGCCAACAGTGTGCACTTGCAGCCCAGAAGGCCAACCGTATCCTGGGCTGCATCAAAAGAAGCATGGCCAGCAGGTCAAGGGAGGCGATTCTGCCCCTCTATTCTGCTCTGGTGAGACCCCACCTGGAGTACCACATCCAGTGCTGGGGTCCCCAGTACAAGCAAGACATGGACCTGTTAGAGCAGGTCCAGAGGAGGGCCATGAAAATGGATGGAAGGCTGGAACACCTCTCCTATGAAGAAAGGTTGAGGGAACTGGGGTTGTTTAGTCTGGAAAAGAGAAGGCTCTGGGGGGACCTTATGGCAGCCTTTCAATACTTAAAGGGGTCTTATAAGAAAGATGGAGAGAGCCTTTTTACCAGGGCCTGTAGTGACAGGAGAAGAGGCAATGGTTTTAAACTGAAAAAGAGTAGATTTAGACTGAGTATAAGGAAGAAATTTTTTATGATGAAAGTGGTGAGACACTGGTGCAGGCTGCTCAGAGACGTTGTGGATGCCCCACCATTGGAAGTGTCCAAGGTCAGGTTGGACATGGCTTTGAGCAACCTGATCTAGTGAAAGATCACTGTCTGTGGCAGGGGGGTTGGACTAGATGATATTTCAAGGTCCCTTCCAACCCAAACCATTCTATGAATCTATGTATTCATGGTGAAATTTGGAACAGGTACTGAAATGGGCATTTAATTTTTTTTTTTTTTTTTTAGTTTAGCGAATATGTATTACTGAAGAACAACCACAGATTGGCAGTATGAATAAATACTGTTGAAAAATGGACTGTTGAAAAGTGGAGGCCCCATCCCTAGAAACCTTTAAGGTCAGGTTGGTTGGGGCTCTGAGCAACCTGATCTAGTTAAAGATGTCCCTGCTCACTGCAGGGGGGTTGGACTAGATGACCTCTAAAGGTCCCTTCCAACCTAAAGCATTCTATGATTCTATGATTCTATGAAAAATGGAGAACTGACACTGATATTCGAAAAAATACATGAAAGTTATCACTGGCATTATCTTTGTTCCCTATAGAGTATGGATATGTCTGTGATGCTCTACTGAGCATCCCCCTGGAATACAGAATCTAACTCCAACTTATCTTTAAATTTTGAGGCCACTAACAGTCCTTGTTAAATATCCCATAACATTAACTGTTACCTCAACCCAAATGGCTACCCTTTTCTTTCCAAAGTTTCTTTTGAGATAACAAAGCAGTTTTATTCTGTTAATATAATATACTTCTGTCTGAAGTAACAATAATGTCATCTCTACCTGTAGCAGTTTCCTTAAGATTAGTACTTTCCCCTTTTTATCTACACAGTTTCTTTATTTATTTACTTCTGCGGCCTTTCACATCTTTTACCTAGTGATATACATAAAAAGTCTACCCTCCCAATCTGTTTGTAATAGTTGTCATTTGGCCCACCTGGATATACCTTTGCTTAGTGCACTGAAAAATTTCATAACATCTGGCAATTTTAAAATCCCATAGTCTAGCTCCCTTCTTACATAGTCTTCAGGAGTAACTGTGCTACCTAATATCTGACCTTTATTTTCTCATCAGAGGCTTGAAAAAAAAAAGAGCATCTCATTTCTCCAGTTACCAATCAAAGCATTTCCTTTCATCACTCCTGCCTCATTTGCCACCTCTCCAATCAGCAACCAATAGATGTTCTCATCTCTCTAATCATTGCTCATAACAATAGCTCGACTGATTTTAATTTCAGCACAGATCTAGTGATAGTACAGAAATTGCTTTCCTTCATCTAGTTAACAACATTCTTCTTGCTCATGTCTCCTTTCCTTCTAGGCTTTAGTTGACCTTTTAACATCGTGGACCACTACATGCTTTTGCCCCATTTCCACAGACATCTATTTTTCTGTTTTCTCACATACATAAATAAACACATAAATAAACAATACAACAACCAAAAAAAACCTATTTTATTCTGATTTTTCTTTTTTTTTTCCCCAAGACATTTTTCTATAGAATTGCCCTTAGCAAATTTCATCATTTTCTTCTTTTATCCATCAGTATTATTCCCCTTACCTCATCTTGGTAATCTTAGGATCTCATCCTATTTCTTAAGACTTATGTCACTTGGTAGTACAGATTTTTTCAGTTTGGGTTCTGATCTCCTGTTTCAAAGACTGAGTCTAGGTTTAGTATGTATGACATCCCCATCCTACTGCACGCCCCATAAAAGACTTGAAAGCTGCATAAATTATTCCTTAATAGGTAGAGAATAAGTCTATTTATTCCTTTTACGTTTAGGAAAGTGAGATGTGGAATTCCAGACTGCAGGCAGCCTTTTTACCTTCCTTTGCATTCAGGAGCTTAAAACAGTCCTTTCTAAGGAAAAAAAACCAAACAAACAAACCCAACCCAACAAAAAAATGACCCAACACGCTACATAGATTTTTTTATTTACATAATTCTTCATAATTCAAACATTTGGGGTCATCTGTCAAGGATATCCACTGCCTTATCCAATTTTAAGAAGACCTGACAAAACAGGAATAGAGGCAGCTTCTGTTTGGATTGCCTAATCCTCCAGATATTCTCACATGATGGGAATAAGTGTTTACATGACTCAGCCAGCCTTGCCAATGATTATCTTCTGTTGAGGCTGTTGCAGGGAATAATTTAGACTGTATTGAGCCACAGAAAGAGAAAGAATGAGCTAGATCAAAAATAAGGATTTGATAAATTTCCACTTTAACTTCTCTTCCCAGGCACACAGTGGGATTCAGAGCTCAGAGTTAGATTTATGTCTTCCCACATAGGACCTGGAGAGAACTAAGCAACTCAGAACTGAACCCAGGAAACCCCTGGGTCGCCCAAGGAGCTACCTTGATGTAAGCATGGGAATCACTGATGACAGGTGTATATCTAACACCCTGACTATCTCTGAAGTCTGCTGGCTAACTGAAAGCTCATCGGAAGATGCCTCCAGCCATTTATGACCCCTGACACAGTACCCTGCCTAGAGGGTAAGTTGCTTACTTACAGCTCCTCTTTCAAAGAATGAAACAAGATTCTCCCCTGTGGTAATGAAAGGGTGCCACAATTGCCCAATTTGGTAGGATTCTCTAATAGACATTTATAAATTGGGAATTCTCTAGGTTCAGAAGGGGTTTTTTCGAGCTTGAAAGAGACAGACTCACATCTCACCTCCTTCCCTTCAGGCTTTTATATAGAGTGAGTTTAACAAGATCCCCTCCCTGTCATGTTAAAGCTGTTTCAAGATCTATGGAAGCAGAAATAGAAATGTATGAACAGTGGTCCCATCCTGTAGACCATAATGCTTGGGGTTCTTTTGTGGAAGGTTAAAAAGTTTATCAGTTTTATCATGTAAATATATATAGAGAGACTAAGTTTGAGGTGGCTAAAAACCAAAACAATTTGTTACAAAGTCTTACAATTCCCGGTGAACAAAATACTGTTAGTTTAGACATAGACTAGTCATATCTGTTTCACCTAGCCATTGCCCTGATGCTGAGAAAATTATGGAGAAAATGTATGCTTCTGTACTACTTGGGAAAAGGGTGATTTTTCTGGGGATGTCCACTTTACAGTTTATGGCTGCTTTGCTTTGGACACACTGCTTGAGGAATACCTGGGAGTGAAATACAGCTTATTACATGCAGAAAGGTGCAAGATACAGTGAGTGCTTCTAAGGAGCAATTCAAAGCACTGTCCTGAGGTAGATATCTAAAACAGGTCTGTTGTATTGCACTGTTGTATTGTATTCATTGGCTATAAAAGGAAATAGATGTAGATACACTGTAGCATGCCTAAAGTAATAGGAGAATACAGGTCATCATTTTTACCCAAACAGCTACTAATTTCTAATCTATCATGTCACTGTGCAATCAAGATACCTATATTTCTCTGGATTACTAACTATAATTACCATATACTATCCATGTTACGTGGATGGTCACTTGAAATTCAATTCTGTTCGTTGAGGGAATGAAATGTGCCTTTCTAATTACAAAAAAAAAAAAAAAAAAGATAAGTAGTAAAAAATATTAAAAATATCCAGTGGAAAATCATGTGTGTTGAAATTCACAAAATCACTGGGATTTGCAAAGATATTTACTAAGTGCTGTTAACCATGTACTCAAGCAAGGAATAATGTGCACTGAAAGCAAAAGCAAACGTTATACTTCTCTCTCTCCCTATTCCAATGTAATTTTTTGATATTATAAGATATGTTCGATGACTTTGATATAAACTTTGGAACTCCTAAATAACCAAAACATCAGTAGCGATTGGTGAGAAGTTCAAAAACACAGTGTCTTTTTTTTTCCTTTTTTCCTACATTTATGTCCAACAGCAACTGAGAAAGCAACCTTATCTAACAGGAAATAAGCCACTACAACGACAGTTAAAGATATACCTAGGAGAACAGTATCTTCTCTTTTTGCTATAGTTTAACCATTCTTAATGTATCAGAGATTTGTACATACAGATTGAGGCAATCTGAATTTGGCACAACTCAGGAGAATATCCAAAGGTGAATTTCAGCAATGCTTAATTGCTCTCTGCTCCTAGGGCTTCTAAGCTGTTAGTTTTGGATAACACCAAAGAGACTGATGGCTGTTTTAGAAGTGACAGCTTGCTCATAGTCTCAATGGGGGTTTAATCAACAGAGTTCACTACAATGCAAGGACACTACAGCTAATCTGAACCTAGTTACTGGAGTGCGTTGGGATACATGACAATGGGATACTTAGTCTCCACATCATGCACCTGTTTAAATCTAGCCACAGCTCCCATTTCTCCATGCACTTATTTTTTGTGTCCTGTGGAAGTTAGAACTTGAAGTTCTCATTATGACGGTGAAGGGTAGTGGATTGGAGGTGGGGGTCTGCATGGGTCTCAAGCTATCAGGGTACTGGGAACAGCTCAGGTGAACATCCAGACCTGGGAATTCAGAAGAGCTCTCAGGTCCCCTAATATACACATAGACTGTAAATGTCTCTGCGGTGCATGGCCAGCCTTAGCCTGAGCATGAATATAAGAATGATTTGTGTCCCATTTCACTCACAGGTCAAAAACTGAGCATCCTGAATCTAGACTAGAGATCTTCCCATCCAGGGTTTCAAAGCCTCAGTTGTATAGATTGACTTAGACCATTTCATTACTTATTTGATGTCATGGTAGAAGGTAGTAGAAAAGAAGCTTCTACAGCTCTGGTCATGCCTGTGAGATTGTAAATCTTGAGGCTGCAAGTCCAAGGCCTACTGCCACTCATCTGAGGGTGCTGCTGCTTATACGCCAGACTCACAAGCAAGGCTTAGTAGGGTCCCCAAGTCAAAAACCACAGCTTATTTAAGCCAGTGGCCCCACACAGTATAGTCCCAGTGAATGTTTATATACCCATTCTTTTCATGTTTCCATTAAAAGATCCAGTGTATCACTTCATAGGTCATATGTTGGAATGTATATAATGTTTTATAAAATCTACCTTCATCCCTTTGCAATAAATTAAACTGATATCAACAGCACTGCACTTTGTAAAACACAGTAGCTGTGGAAATAATAGCACATCTTTGAAACTCTCCAGTACAATTACCTTTGCACAATAGTCTTTTCACGGAAGTACAGTAACTAGCAAACAGAAATATGTGCTCATTATTCTAATCCAATTACCTTTCAACAGCTGGAACAGTGACTGTTTCTGTCACCGATTTCTAGATTTTAACTTTATTTTAAATTCAGTAAAAGCCACAGTCTTCCTTAATCACAGGTGCTTTTGGCTTCAGGACAGATGATAACCAGAAATTATAACAGAATTTTTTGAAAGTTTTACAGGATATCCAACAGGGTTGGCTGGGTCATTGGTTAAATAGTGAGATATGCTTTCTACTTCTAAACCAGCAGAATGCCTCTAGCCTATATCAATGTTACAAAAATTACCTGCAGCAGACTAGCTTTTTCCTAACAAGAATAGATAACCCTCTTCTATTTTGAGTACTATTTTTAATGTTGTATACTTACCCCAGGAGTAACTTAAATAAAGCAGCTATATAAATGCATATGTGTTTAGATAAAACACCACTATAAAAATTCACATTTACAGTGACTATCATGACTGTAACAGAAAAATCATTCAGATCTGTAATACTACAATAGCATTATTCAGTTATGAAACAGAAAACAAACATACATATATATATGCATATACAACAAAAGTAACACAATATACTATAATACAATATAGAAGTATGTACTATAATGGCTTCTGTATTACATCACTTCAGAATTGTGAAACTCAGAATTGTTGAGAATTACAAACTTTAGTTTATGTCTCTTCTACTGAACCCTTGATAAAAAGCAGAGCCTGGTGGGTTTTTTTTTTAGCTTCTAATATCTCTCAGTGCATTTTGTGAAATGAATGATATTTTGGAATAGCTACATTTGTTGACTTAAATCCACTACCTCTTCCAGCATTTTTTACTTCAGCCATAACCGAAGGTCATGAGCCAAATAAACAGTAAGATAGACCTCTATGCTATTACAAACAGTTCCAGTAATTCTGCTTCACATTGTGTAGGAGCAAATTTTTGTTACCTTAAGACGGGGGAATGGATTTACTCATTGTACATCGAGTTGAATCATATCCTAAAATCTGTGAACTGAAGGGGCAACTCTCATAAGGGTTTAGTCCCTTTTTACTGGGGGAAATATATCCCTGGGTGAATCAGACATACATTTATCATAAATATAAATATCTAACTTTAAATGCAGAGTCAAAACATTTCTCAATATCTCAAACTGCCTGCCTATCAGTATGCTGCTGTCACAGAGTTTATTTCTTGAATTTGCCTCTCTCTTTATATATTCATTGCTTTAGTCTGCGATGCTTCTCTTCTGAAAACACAAGATAAACACCTTTGATCAAGGATTTATTTAAACAAAGCAAACAACCTTCTCCACTGAAAAACTATTCTTAACATAGAAACTAGAAAATAAAGATATATCTTTTCCACATTACACAAGAGTTTAGTCAAGTATAAAAATGACATATCTTACAAGTGAAAGTGCAGTATTTCCTTTGCAGTGTGTGCTAATTGAACTGTGTAGTAGACAAAAGAAAACCACTGATTATAGCCATGATTAAAAAGTTGTATAGAATTATCTGGCAGGTGATGACATTAGTTTATGTCCAAAGCTAATGGATTGATACTTTTGTTTTATTTTAAGGAAACACTGCAAAGACTCTCTTGTTTTAATTCAGTACTACAGGGGTGAAGTTCAGGACAGAGTGGCTCTGCTTGAAGCCAATGCACTAATGAAGTGCTCAAAGTACAAGGTTTGTGTAGGCTTGTGCAGGTCACCAGTACAAAAGGAGAATTTTAACCCAAATGCTATTTATCTAGAGAGCCACAGTCTAGAAACACCACTAAGTGATGTAGCTGGTTGCGGTTATGGGAAACATTTTGGCACTATGATGTCATCAGAGAGCTACAATTCACAAACAACTTCAGTACCACATATTCTGTGTTCATTTATTGTTAGTTGTTACTTATTAAATAATTAATTGCCAAGAAGTGCAATGGTTTGGCATTCAAAACACATTCCTGAAGATACTTGCAGGACATATTGCCTATATTTCATTGTATTTCTTTACTTTGAAGAATGTGGTTTTGTGTTTTCCAGACATTTTAGTAGATTTTTATAGGTAATTTCTTCTCTAGTCTGGACAGGTCTGCTGCTTTTATTGCCAGTTACAATTTACAGCAACAGGTCTGCAATATTTTTCTACTTGAACTCGGTGGACCACATCATGTCCCAATTACATCCTTCTGACCCCAAGAATGTTGTTTCTGTAACCCAATGGGAGGTCTGATAGGAATGTCTAAGGAGTTATATGCAATTTAGGTCTACTTGTTATGACTTACAGTGTCATCTTTATTGTAATGACAACTTGGCTCCTTGGTCAAGGAACATAATTTTCTTCATTGATGTCCTGGTTTCAGCTGGGAGAGAGTTAATTTTTCT
>VYZW01006712.1:2725-32379 GCA_013401315.1 Balaeniceps rex
TTCCTTCTTTTTTCTTTTTCTAGTTCTTCAGTGTATGAAAGTTTTTTTTCCAACTCTCCTATTGTTGCTGTCTCTTATTTCTTAAGTGACATTGCATTCATATGTCATCTGGAGGGTATAGTAAACTTTCTATAATTAACTAGGAAATGCATCAAGAAATGGTAATATGTTTTCCTTATGTGGAGGGTGAATAAAGGGCAATAAACAATGAAGGGCACTAAACACTTCTTCCATATTTATGGTATTTTATCCCACTGCACTAAGATCTAGATTTTTTTAAATGGATTTATGTCTTAAAGAAGTGGGTTTTTTGGCTGATCATAATATGGTGCCGTAGCTCATTGTCTAAAGTGCTAGTTCAGAGTTGTATATGTGTGTTGGGAGACAGCAAAGGTGCTTGTAGTGCAGTAAACAGGAGACACATTAGCACAGATTTGACTGGAGTGACTTTTAATCTATTTCAGTGTGAAATGTTTCTGTGCTTTATAAAAAGTAATTCAATACTTCTTATGACAAAAGGTAGAATAGAGGGAATATTCTATGCCACAATAGAAAAAATATTACCTGAACATTGAATCATCATATCCTTTCTCCAGAAAACAAACTAACAGTGACACCAAAGCTTCTGGAATCATGTGTTTTATCTTGTAACTTGTGTATGAGTCAACAGATTTTAAGCTTGTTTCTTTATAAAAGGGTTAATAAAAGCTTTATTTAAATATAGATTGCAGTAGCAAAATTTTAAGACTGAGTTTGAAAAAGCCTTAACAAATTTATTGTCAGAATCACTTCATAGACAAAACAAAAACTTTACTGCTCTACCCCAAACGCGTAAGGTTTTAGCATTACCTTATCTCTAAATTTTTGCATACCTAAAACATCAGAAGTAATATTTTGGGTTTTAGATAAGCATGCTGCTGAGTTGAGACATGTTTAGTGAGTTAAAAACATTCATATATTTCAGCGCAGTTGGCATCCCCAGACAGTGTCTTTCATAATTATACACAAACTCAGTCTTTTAGGTGCCTCTTGGGAAACACGGCTATAGCTGGGAAACAATTTGAATTCTACTTTATAACTCACACCTTCCCCCTAAGGAAAAAAGTAGTGCAAAGATTCAGCCCTCTGTACCTGGGTTAGGTCACTGAAGTCATTGCTGGCACACAGTGATGCAGCTTATAGCGTAGTGGTACAACCTGGCAGCTCAGTACATCTGGCAAGTGTCTTTTCAACATACAAAGTGCTAATGGGTATTAACAGGAGGGGCAAATTATAAAAAGAGAAGACATCCAAAAATGCCATGCATTTTTAATTTTTCACTAGAAGAAACTGGTATAATTGTACAGAATTTTTTTTTATTTGTTATATGCCTGTTAACATGTATGACCTGCTAGTTTATTGGGAGCCATACAGCTGAGTCTGGAAACATAATGATTTCATACATCTCATACATTTCTAATATCAAAATGCACTTTACCTCTAGTATCGAGTGTTATTGATAATTCTTATGCTAACTGAAAATGTATTTCTGTGATGTTTTGATTTGTCTTCAGATGGATTATCTTATTCTAGGAAAGAAAAATGTGTACCTGTATTTCAGTGTGTTCATACATGCAGGGCTGCTGGAGCTATGACAGGTACTTAAATCACCATAACATGAGAAACGGTTTTCAAAGCGGAGATTATCATTACTTTTTAAGAAACCTTTCAATTAGTACATCACTTTTCCAAATAAGGAGCAGAGTACAGAAATTGGTCAAAGGAGAAATGCATTTTATAAGCTGTTATCTTTCAGCTGTGCTTAGAAAGCCATTTCTTACCCTTAAAAAAGTTAATTTGAAAAGCAAGTCTTTCAACATAGTATTGATTCTTTAGCAGAATAAATTCTCTGTACCCTAGGGCAAACATGTTAGGACCATCCATGCTTTACAAATATGGTAAGTACCTAGAGTTAATCTAAGGTATTACAATCTGTGAAAATATATTCTCCAGAAGCGATTGTTCTTGCACTGAGTATTTTCTCCTATTACAAATCTGAAGTTATCCTTGCTTACGGTATATCATACTGCACTTCCTAGCTGATAACAAAACAGTTTTTGCAAGTTGTCAGGCAAAAGCAGAGGAAGGATCAAAACATTGTTTGGGTATAATAATTTTAAAACAATGCAAGACTTTGCTAAATACGACTCTCTATGTGTGTGTGTGTGTGGTTTTAAAGAGGAAGGGTGAACAAATACGACAGTAAAAGTAACCAGACACGTGTAGCTTGGATGTGCATTTCTTGTTGTCTCCATTTTGTGGAATTCACAATTGCATCAATAAGACAAGAAAATAACAGCCAGGAAAAGGAAAGGGGTAGATGAGGAGGCTGGCGAGTTGGCCTCCCTTTTAGAAGTACTGGAGTTGTATTTTTGTGTTCTTTATCTTTGAATAGTTTGAACATGCATATGTTAATTAACAAGATTACTATTTAGTTCAGTATTGATGATTACTTGTCACACATTTGAGGAAGAAGTGTGCTAGAGTATTCAAAAAACCAATGCATTTGACATAGCCATGTGTTGGTGCTGCTCCCATCAGCTGTCCCAGCAGCATGCAGCACAAGACTTGAAAGCTCCCTTAGTCTCTCCAGTAAGTCCAGTCTTGCATATGTATCTGGAAAGTAAAGGACTCTTCCAAGCCTGAGTGGCAGTACGAAGCAAGTCAACAGGTATTGTTAGTCACTAATAAAACCGTTCTAGTAGTTTAGGGAATTACTTCTGCCATTCATTTCTACACCCTCTTCATGACCCTTGTGACTGAAAGCTATCAACGGTGATTTAAGCAAAACTGAAATGCTCTCTTGGTTGGTTGCTTTGACTGGAGTAATGAACAGCTTGCAATAACACTGTCGTTAAGTTCCTCCTGCTCAGCTTGCCGAAAGTGATGGGTGTGTGCGTTACTAGTTTATTACAGTATCAAGTAAAAACTATGTTTGAACCACTGGTGAACTTGCTGTGTATGAACCCTTTCTAGAGCTTCTGGACTAGCCAGAAATCTCCTCTGGTATTTTATACTGAGGAGGGCTATACTAACTTTGTGTGTCCTTCCTTCCAGTCTTCCACTGAGACAAATAAAATGATACACTGGTGTTTCTATAAATATTGGTCTCCTGTAATCTTCTCTGATGTAGTGTTATATACCAGGAACAGAAAATCATGTGTTTTGGGACTACAGAAAGTAAAGTAGGATGGATTAAACACTTCCCAATGTCTGTATAGCCAAGGCATCAGTTCTTTCAGTCTGGCTCTTATCCAACCAAACATTTGATATATGATTGTTTACAGGAGCAGTGGGTACATAAGGAGATTGTTAGGTGTGTTTTCATCTGAAAGAGGCCTTGTGCTTAGCATAATCCTTGAACGGTGAGCACTGTAATTATCACCTTTTGGTGGAAGCTGGTGGTTCTGATGAGTGTCAAACTATCTTTTTCCAGCAGCTGTGAACAGTAGCAGTGTAGTTGCCAACAGTTATTAAAGAGGAGTGGTTTGAGGACAATTCTGAAACTTGGCAGGTCACTGTGGCCTGTCTTTTAGCGTTGGTTATATCATCTATAACTTACTAAGTATATGTGATAAAAAGTGTAACAATTCTCGGGTAGTTTTTCACACTACGTTGAACAGTTTCAGTTCAGTTTCATAACATGTACTTGGGCTGTTTTCTTAAAAATTCTATGCATCGGTCCATTTTCCTTTCTTCTTTCCAGTCACCAGCTTAATAGAATTCATGGCTGTCAAAACTTGAGTTTGAGAGAATTAAAAAAATATATCTGAATCTCATGGTATTATGTAGTCATGTGTATCTTTGAAGCTAGTTTCAGAATGTTTTATGGGATCTGTTTTAAGCAGTGCCAGGCATTTGGCTCCTTCAGAGTAGTGAGCTACATGGAGTGAGGTGCTGCCTGGAACTAATCAAGAGGGAACTGTAAGTGGAAGGGTATGAACAGTCTACTGACTCTTATGCTTCGTAAGTTGATCTAGTGCGTCTGTGTGCACAGGATCTAGCACATCACACGTTCTCTTCAGGGCTTGTTCTGTTTTAAAGAGAGGGTATAAGCACTGATGTCAGTGGACATTCAAGAAACAGGAGGCTTGGCCTTTTGTACCAGTCCGTCTTCATTCTTTCCATGACCAGAAGAGTGTCCCGGTCTTAAACAATAAGGCAAGCAAGGCCTATTACCTCTCTTGGATGTGTACAAATCCCAAAAGGGGTGAACACTTACCTGCTTCCTAAGGCTTTCTGTGTACTTTTCATTGCAATATTCAAGGGACTAAAAAACAATAACTGGGGCAAGGGATCTGTAACTTTAGTCGTGAAGGTATTCCTGTGGGAGCTGGGGCTGTGGGTTTGCGTATGGGTTCCAGTCAGCAGATTGGTAGACTAGAGATGAGCCATCTGCTCATCAGTGCAGAAGGAAAGCAGCAGTGGCCAGAATTCTGTATGCAAACTTCATCCTCTCTGTTTGTTGATGTCCATAGTAGACTTAAGTGACAGCTAGTAATCTAGTTACCAGTAATGAATGAGTCTTCACATATGTGAACATTTAAGTTTAGGGGCCATCCCACCATCTGGGGACTCAGAAGGACTTGGAAGTTAGGCTTTCAGAACTACCTTTTTGGATTTGCATATATGTTCTGCCTGACTGCCATCTGAAGCTGTGAAAATGAGTCATGTGAATCTCACCTGTAGCCTCATCTCAGCAATTCCAGGTGAAATTCTTTCCCTTCCCCTAAGCGGGTGTCTGCTGCCACATGTTTTAATGTACTGGTAATGATGTATCTAAGCCTTACTGTGGCCACAAATTGAAGGGAATAGATGTACACCCACAAAGCATGCACTGCTTAAAATCTGAGTCATGGCTGTGAATCAGAGATGTGCCCGTTGCAGCTGGTGAAAGAGATTTGGGAAGACGTAACATTCCTGTTGAGAACAGGAGTAGTCTCATTTTTGGCTAAGGAAACCTTCCATCTGCGTGCAAGTAGACTCTAGCCTTAAGAAACCTCTACCTGTTGAGAAGACCCCACAAATTAATACCGGTCATCCATTTTTGAGTAAAGTAAGCAAGAAACTACACTAGCTGCTCCTCAGCCCTCTTTCCTCAAGGCAGTAGCCTTGCCTGTTTTAGATGCCCTCCCTCTTTCAGAGCACTGGGTAGTTAATTTTTAAAAATGCGTATTTTTAAAATACAGGTATATAGTTTGACAGATAGGATGGAAGAGAAATGGAGCTTGTGGCACTGAGTGAGACTGGTATTTACTTAGTGGGAAGGGGCAAGTGGGGGCAGGTATTCTGGTCCTGAATGACAGCCTGGCAGTTGGGGCAAAAGAGTGTGGGGTTTTGCATGTGGACTGACAGACCCTCTTTATTCTTTCCCACACCCAGGCACAACCTTTGAAATGCAGACTTGACAGGAAGAGCTGGAATATCTGCTCCTTCCCTTCCTGGTGGAGCTCCTGTGAGCATAAGGGCTACGTGTCAGGACAAGCCTTGCTTCGCCAACCGGTGCATAGGGAAAGGCAGCGCCGTCGCCCCGCTCGCCGGGGAGGAAGCGTAGGGAGTGAGGCAGGCGGGAGGCACGCTGCTGGTGGCGGCGTGCTGCAGCGGGTGGGGATTTACAGGTGGCAAAGGAGGGTGTGATCTGCGTGGACTTAATTCTAATATAGGGACAAAGATCAAAGCCGTATGTATAAAAATGCCAAGAAGCATGGGATAAAGTTAATAGTGTGTTATCTGGGGCGGCTCAGGAAACTGTAGGTTATATGGGTCATATGCAATGACAAAGGTGAGAATATGGCAGGTAAAATTGCTGCTTTACGTGCAGATTTTTTTTTGCCTTTTTTGGTTGGTTTGCAAGTCCTTTTGTAAAACAAAATACAGCCTTTGGAAAAGTGTATCTTCAAGAAGTTTATTTTGGAAGGTTTTTTGATCCGTGGGCTGGAGCACCTCTCCTACGAGGACAGGTGAGAGTTGGGGCTGTTCAGCCTGGAGAAGAGAAGGCTGCGGGGAGACCTTATTGCGGCCTTTCAGTACTTAAAGGGGGCCTATAGGAAAGATGGGGACAGTCTTTTTAGTAAGGCCTGTTGTGACAGGACAAGGGGTAGTGGTTTTAAACTAAAGGAGGGGAAATTTAGGCTAGATATAAGGAAAAAATTTTTTACAATGAGGGTGGTGAAGCACTGGAACAGGTTGCCCAGAGAGGTAGTGGAGGCCCCATCCCTGGAAACATTCAAGGTCAGGTTGGATGGGGCTCTGAGCGACCTGATCTAGTTGATGATGTCCCTGCTCACTGCAGGGGGGTTGGACTAGATAACCTCTAAAGGTCCCTTCCAACCTAAAGCATTCTATGATTCTATGTTTAATTCGCATATCCTGCTGATACAGACTCCAGGCTTTGCATCTTCCAGAATTTCCTTCCACGCTGTCTAAAATGGCCATTGTGCTTTTCCACATCTGTAACAGCTGAGCTCCAGACTGGGTAAAGTCGTTTCTCTTTGCAGGGGCTGGTTTTGCCCTTCTCACTGCATGGAGCTCTTCTTTCTTGCCATACCCTTTTAGGCTTTGTTGCGTGGCTGTATGTTTTGTATGTGGCAATTACACATAGTGCCTTAAACCTTTTTTTTTTTCAAATCCCTGCTTATGAAGGTACATGACAAGTTTCTACTCCTATGTCTGGTTCTGTAACAAGCAGTTTGGCCTAGCCTTCCTTAGAATTTGTTTTTATTATTGTCATACTCATGAGAGCTCTGGGATACTTAAACGAGGTTTTCTTCACGCATTTGTCATTGGTCATTTCTTATAGATGGCTGTTTTGAACATCAGTTATAAAACTAAAAAAATCCCATTAAATCCTGCCCATGTAGACTAGGGGTTTGGTACCACTCCTACAGAGCACTGCAAGCCATCAATTAGTGCTTCACGTGCTAGAGAGTGATATTTTGAAACTTTTTGTTGTCCTTAGAAATCCTTTGGGGGTTATTTTGTTCATTTTTGTGTCTGAAATGTAGCCCATTAAAATGCTTCTGAAAACTGTCACTTAGCTACATACTAGTTAGAGTATGGAGAACATCAATGCAAACTCCTTTTCAAACCATCATCTGTAGCAATGGAGGAAGAAACTGTGACAGGACATCTTTGTATGTATCCTCTGCTGAGGCTACAGAGAATTATAGTATTTATGTTCAATAACAACTGCTCTAAAATCACTATTTGTAGGAGAAGTTGCAGCATGGAAGGGAGAGATCCTTCCACTGTCATAGTTTCACATAATGGGATTATTAATTGCTTCACTCAACAGAATCATTGGCTGATTGGGAAAATTTGGGGAAGGTGGCAGAAAGCTATCAAACCTGCTCGGGGCAGTTACTGTCAGCAGCCTGTTGTCTTCTTTTCTGAAGCCACTAGTATAATGTGATTCCCCTGCTAGCTCTGCAGCAGCATTACTCTCTTGATTTAATTGTGCTGTGTGGAAACGTGGGTGCTTTCCTTAAAATGTATTGGTTATAGCAGAATCTCTGCTGTTACTAGAGACTTTCCAGCCCTAGTGACTGTGGGGAGAGCGGTGTGACAATACATTCCACTGAAAAGGTCAAATATTGGGAAGACAAGTATGACGAAATGAAAATGTATTGCTTCTCCTTTGGTAGCATGAAGGTATTTTGGGTGCGTGAGCCTTACGCAGAGGCCCCACTGCAGCCTTCCGCCAGCAGCAGCACTGGGTGGAGGGAGCCTTGCACAGTGCTGGTTCTCTCCTCCCTGCCCTCACCACGTCCTCTGGTGCTTGCTCCTGGCTGCTAGGATTCAGCTGGTCCCAAAGCCAATTTCCCACAGCAGCAGCCATCTCTTCTTAACAACATGTTTTAGGAGAAGAAATACTCTCCACTGTGGAGTCAGTATTTAGGAGATGCTTTAGCAAGGTGAGCTCTCTGTGGGGTGCAGCAAGGAGAACAGGAGAGCTTAGAGAGCCTAGGCCATAAAAAACCACAATGAAACTTGTGTGTGTACACTTGGGAGCTGGGAAGAGAAGAGCCAACTGGTGCCATGCTCTTATGATTTTGGGGGTGGGATTGAAAGTTAGGAGCCTGCTGGGATGCATTTCTGCTGAGACAGCTGCAACCTTTTAGCAAATTTGGGTGGGAGGATAAAAAGGGGAAGATGCTTTGCATCCCAATCAAATGCCTTCTCTGAGCAAGGATACCACAGGTATCAGATTGCAGAAAAATGTACCTTGCTTTTCTACTAGAATCCTTCTGGGTGGAGATGACCATTGTTCTCTCAGGAACAGGAGGCTTGGGGAGCACTGTAGCTTTTGAAAGGTATTGATCATCCTCTTGCCAAGACAAAGTGGGAGAGGGAAGGGCTGGGAAACAAGGTGGGTGTGAAGATGTTCATAGCCAAATCACTGTTACAGTGGGAGGGCTCTGAAAAGGTGGGGAAAGATACAGTTTGGGGATTTAAGGGTGTATGAAATAGAGGAATAGACAGATGCAGAGCTGGCAGTACAGAAATACTTGCTGTATTTTGATGTGTGGTGCATCAATTTTGCCTAGGGTGGGAGAAAACCCTAACCTACGGTTCCTCAGTTGGGCAGCTTGTAAGCACAAGAACAGGTAACAAATGAGAAACCACATTTGATTCCCCATAGCTTACTACTCTCCTAATATCCTCTCTCCTTGAGTTCCTGTCAGCTACTTCTTCAACACCAGACCTTCTCCCTTTGGGTTTTGAGTGGAGCATCTGGTTGTATGAGCTTTTAAAGCCTTGTTGAAAATAAAGGGCTCCTTGGTTGAGGACGGTGCCTGTGAGTGAAATGTGGGATCTAAACTTGGTTTGGGGATGAAGCTAGAAATAGTGAAAGCAATGAGAGCTCCAAGTGCAGATACTAAACTTTCTTTTCAAACTTCTTGAAATGGGTTGGCAGTGCTGTATGTGAGTCCCAAATGGGAGAAGCCCTGGAGCAGAGGAACAGACCAGGAATGGAGCCAGGGAATCTGTACCTGTTTTACCATTTGAAACAGGCTACAATGAATCGTTGTGGGGGAAGGAAGATGTGACAGTAGAAAATAGATATAATAAATCATGTCATTAGGAGGCTAGTGCTGCGCTGCTTAATGCCTCCTTATTGTTGAGGTTCCTGTCTGAAATCTGTTTGCTTTTTCTTTTGTGTCTTTATGGGTTTGGGTTTTTTTTCCTATTTTTGTGGCAGAAGCAAATGTTAAGAAAGAATTTTTAGATGTCTGGATCTAGTAATCTGGTTGGAATACATAGGACAAACTTGTGGTGAGAAAACAAAGATTTTAACCATTTATGTTACAGAACGCTTGTTTTCATAGATTCATCTGCATTTTCAGCACACTAGCTGAAATAACTTTCATCATTTTGAAAGCTGGCATGGTAAAGCATATTTACCAATATCTACACAAAATCACCTTAGCTACAAGGTTCCTGCTTGCGTGAAGGAGACGTTGAATGGAGTGTGGTTAGGCAATGTGCCTCTCTGGTGGCATTGCAAGCCTTTTGTGTGGAAAGCTGAGTCCTAATCATTCAATTTTCAGGTAGAACATCAGCTATATATTTTGCAAACTTCTTTTGTTTTTGCTAAGGAGAGGAAATATGACTGACTGATAATATCTCGGTTCATAATAGAACATTAATCCTTGAGATCTGAAGTAGAAAATAAGAGTTACAACTGTTGAAATTAATTAAATATGAAACCATTTAGTCAAGATGCCTGTTTTTCAAACTTAATAAAAACCCCTATCTCTGTTTCTGCAAAACATTAAAGGGCATTGTCCAACTAGAATGAAGTTCAGATATTGCTGGGAAGTTCTGGAGTTGCCTGTGGACAGTTAATTATCCAGGTTTTTTAGGTAACAGTGATTATTGTGTCAGAACAATTATTAGTTACAGGTTTTGACTGTGGATTGCCCTTTTCTTTAAGCTTTACTTATTTGTACTTGGATTTTGTACTTTTTCACCATTATTGTGCATGAATGCGATGCAAAATCTGGAGTCTGTGTTCTGATTGAGTAAGGTCAAAACCACACGTTTGCTTTCCCTGAAAAGTAGTTTTTAAAAGATATTATATGTGGATGCTAAGTACTTTCCAGTAAAATGCCCCCAGCATGATGCAGTAAATTTAGTAAGAAATACTTTATACCCATCCTATGGAAGCTAGCTTACTGTGCTGATGGGAATTTAAGATACGTGAGTACAGAAGGAGAACCAAGAAGGGATCCTGGTTTGGTGGGCTGGTCACTTGTGTAGAAGTGCAGAGGCCTGGATGCACGCTTTGCCTCACAGGTGATGTCTTCTGCTCCACTTGAAACAATCCTTGAAGAAATCCAGGAACCTGTTGTGGAACAAAGCAGTTCTGGGTGCGCACCATGGTGGGCAGTGCTGTGGATCTGGAGAAATGTGGAGACGCATCTGGGAGGAAAAGCCAAGACTTGCCCCAGGTAGCCAAGAAATGGGAGTGTGCTTCCTGTCTGGCCTGGTGGGGTCCTGAATTCCCCTGGGCTTGGCAGCATGGCTTCAGAAACAGGAGAGGGGAGGGCTCGCTCCCAGATTAACCTTTAGCTAGGTGCTTAGACCATGCCCCTGAGAGGCTGGTTTGAATTGCCTCCGGCTCAGCGTAGGGAACTGAGCCTGGGTCTTCTCCTTCCTGGGTGTATGTTCTAACCACCAGGCTGTTAAGTATAAGTGGTAGGTGAGAAGGTTGCTAGCTTCCTTTGGCTCTATTTTAAAAGGAAGAATCTGTCATCAGTGCGCTTTGTAGGGTGCCTAATCTTGTGTGTTCTGAAAACACCTTTTAGATTAAGCCCCTTAGGGGACTTGAGCAGATCCTGGAGCCTGCTCAGGCTGCAGTGCTGGGCTGTTCAGCCCTGCTGAGACTGAGGCAGTTCTGGGCATGCACAGAGGTGAGACACCACCTATCTGGAATGTCTGAAAATCAAAAAAAGTAAGGTGCCTCTGTGTGTGAATTTTCAGGATCACAATTTTTATCACTATTGGATTTAACTCGATGATACGGCATGATATTTTAATTTTGAATAAACCTTGGCCTAATAAAGTCAATCCCCATCTCTGTGAGAAGTGGAGTTGGTTGGTTGTGGTTTTTTTCTTGATAACATGCAGCAAAGGTCTTGAACAAATTTTCATGGGCAACACCATGGTTGGATTAGTGCCCTCATTCAGAGTGCACAAAATACAAACCCTATGTGGAGCTAAACTACAAAGCGGAGGAGATTTTGACAATGCTAAATAGAGTGAAAGCACTAGGGAAAAAACATCTGAAATCCTCTTATGATTATTAAAACAAAAACACATGCATGTGAAACCAGCAAAGTCTTAGACCAGGCTGGCACAGAGAACTGGTGAGGGAACAGCCTATTCTAGTTGGATTCTTTGTTTGATATTAGTTGGAAGCTGTGACAAAGCAAATATTTTGGGTCTCCTTGTAGGTCTGTGTGTGAGCTGACCCTGAGTGCATTGGCCACTTTCTCCTTCCCACAGCACTGCTGATCCCGCTTACCTGGCAGCTCATTGCACTACCCCCCTCTAGTCACACGTTTGTTCTTCCCTCTCTTCAGATTCTTAAGAAACTTCATGCTCGTCTCTTCTTCCCAGCCCTCTTCCACTGTACTTCTCAGCCTTTCCACCCAAATACACTTTTTCATCTACAACTGCACCCATGTCTGTGCTACGGATTTCCTTGAATTAGCATACCCTCTCATGCATCTTGTTTGCTTGCACTGGCCTTCTGTGCATGCGTGCATTTAGCACTACCAAGAGGCAATGGTACGTGCATCTTCACTAGGGTCTAGTCTGTGCTAGTATTAATGCAAACTTTTAGAAATAGATTAAAAAAAAAAATCTTAAGGAGTGCAACCTCACCTTCTGGCTTCTTTCTTCAGTAGTTATTCAATGGCACCTGCATACCTTTTCAGCAAAAATGATAATATTAATAACAGTAGGTCCCCCAGTAGGAGACTAGATTGCTGAAGTTATGTGAAGCTGTCTGAGAATATGTGGTGGGACAGCATAGTTTACATTTCGGGCTGATCCAATTAACTTTAATCTCCTTTCCACTGCCATGTATGGAACCTTACAGGTGAGGAATGACTTTAATTATGGGTAAATTGCATCTAGTTCATGGAGCTGAGGCCAGTGATTATACTCAGAAGACATAATGAAATAAACATGCATAAAATTGCATGAGAAAATGAAAACCTACGTGAGAGGAGCTAAAGGGAAAATAGAGACAATGAAGCTGAATGGCAGAATGAATTCCATTAGATTTGCCAGGCCAGGTTTGTATGCATTCTCTTTCCCAAATGGGAATACATAAGTAGATGAGATAATTTGGTCTATAGGATTTAATCCAAAAACTTATTGGGCAAATCACAAAGATTTGATAAGGAAAATCTACCAGATACTGCAATGTGAATGACCTTACTCTGCTGGGTACCTTTTGGTGGCTTGGAGCATGGTGGCAACTCCCGAGTGTCTTTACTCCTCAGGATGTTTCCATTTGCAGAAAGAAGCCATGGTGGCTGCCCTAGCAGCTGGAGAAGGTGACAACGAGTCAGGCTTGGCCTCTAGTATCAGCTGCTGGCATGCGAAAAAACACAGAAAACAAGTATGTTAGTTCTTGCTGCAGATGAAGACTCCATGTTGGTACCTGAACCCATCCTGTTTCTGGAATTACTGGTAACATAACATTAATGCAAGCTGAAGCTCTCTCCCTGGCTTAGCTGTTGCTAGGATTTCTTCCCTGTGGTGCGGCTGTGCCTGGAAAGGGCTCATCCCTTGGTGCACAGCGTGGCTCTGCTGCAATGATGTTCACCTGCGATAATGTTGGCTCAGGTTGGCACCTGAGCCCAAAGCGACTTGATAGAAGAGCTGCAGGAATGTAGATCATCTCTTGGAGCACATGCTGGTTTCAAGGGATATGCTTTGATTTAAAAATATTTGAAGGATGAATATGTGAGGAGTGAGGAGACAATCTAGGGGCATAAAAAAGCTACAATAAGGGGTGGCTGGGTGAACCTTAAGGAATTTCAAGCTGAATATGAGGAAAACCTCCCTTACCATTATTTCTAACAAACTATGCAGCAGCATCCCAACATTTTGGGATACTTTAAACTAGAATGTAACAAACAATAAGAAACACAACTTGGAGAGTCATTTGGCAAGTGCAGAATTTGGTGAACTAGATGACTTCCACCATTCCTAATTTATTTTGATTGAGATGCTGGGGGAGAACATCTACAGAGCTCAGAGGAGCTTTGTTCTTTGTCCTTTACAGAAATTAAATACAAGATCAAAAAGAAATTAGATTATTTGTTTTAAATAAAATTACACTTGTTTGTGTCTCTCTAAGTGAGCTGCAGAATAGTTGCAGTTGTTTTATAGCACTCAATTCTTTTCTAAATCTCTACTGAAAGCAGAGACCTTCTGGTTTAATGCTTTAGGTTTTGTTTTACTGAGTAGGCAGTTTATAATCATAAGCAGTTTTACATTTAATAACAAACTTTGAAACTCAATGTGTAGGAATTGTTAAAATTTGTATTTGTTGAATTAATATATCCTTTGATCTGGATCAAATTTCCATTATTTTAACAGCATATATAATTCTTTTTTTGATGTTATGTCTAACTTTAGAAGTCTACAGTGTAAGTGTTTGCACCTGAGCTACTCATCGTCTGTTCTTATATAGTCAATAGCAAAAAGTAGGTACTTGTGGTTCCTGAGCTATTCTGGCTCCTTTCAGAGAAGACATGCTCCAGAGATGCTATTGACTCTGTTGACTGAATCTCTACCAACTGTGAGAGGAATTCTGAGTGATTTGGTTCTACATAGATACCTACACTTATGTAGGTGAATCCTGTGCAAGGAGTTTGGCCATGAGGAATGCTATGACGGGGAACCAAGGCGAGGCCCAAAACTTGTCAGGAAAAAACCTTGCAATTTCTCTGTCCTGAATTCACAGAATCACAGAATAGTTTGGGTTGGAAGGGACCTTAAAGATCATCTAGTTCCAACACCCCTGCCACAGGCAGGCACACCTTCCACAAGATCAGGTTGCTCAAAGCCCCATCCAACCTGGCCTCGAACACTTCCAGGGATGGGGCATCCACAACTTCCCTGTGCAAACTGTTCCAGTACCTTACCACCCTCACATTAAAGAATTTCTTCCTAATATCTAATCTAAATCTACCCTCTTTCAGTTTAAAACTGAAACCCCTCATCCTATCACTACACTTCGTGATAAAGAGTCCCTCCCCATCTTTCCTGTAGGCCCCCTTTAAGTACTGGAAGGCTGCTATAAGTTCTCCCTGGAGCCTTCTCTTTTCTAGGCTAAACAACCCAAATTCTCTCAGCCTGTCCTCATAGGGGAGGTGCTCCAGCCCCCAATCATCTTTGGGGATGCTTGAGCAAGAACCAGGAGCAGCTGTGGGAAATCAATTACTCGGGATGCTGTAAGAAGAGAGCTTATTGCAATTGACTTTGGTCATGGAGGTTGAATGTTTAGGAAGAGGATGTGGAGCTGACAGGCAGAACCTGTTCCTCATAGGGCTGAAGCCAGTAATCCTTCGTGTAGCTCAGGCTGCTGGTGCCTCAATTACTGCAAGATAAAGCTCTGTTCTTTGAGCTAATGGAATAATGCAAGTAGGACGAGGCAGTATTGATAAACTCTTATCCTTTAAAGGACTGTTGTTAAAGTGACACCTGCCATGCCAGACGCAGCATAGCCATGCTTCGCCAATCTGCCCAACCAAGATTTGCTGTGACAGAGGGCCACCATATTGTACCGGCCTGTGGCTCAGGAGTGGGAAGGAGTTTTGCAGACAGAAATTAGGGAAGCGGTAGGAGCAGAGGAGAACATGATAAAGGTCATAGCTGTGCACGGTGTGGCAATGATGAGCAGGGATTATGTTCACTGCCTCTTCTTTCATACAAAAACTATGGGACATCAAATGAAGCTAGCAGGAGCCAGGCTAAAAACAATAAATAATAAAAGGAAGTGGATTTTCATAGAAAGAGTAATTGAGTGCTTAGACTCCTTGCCTAAAGGATGTTGTGACTGCTAAAAGTGTGTGCAGCTCAGGAGGAGACTGCACAAGTTCGTGGAAATCTGTTAAGGTTTACCAATACCAGAGAGGCCACATCCAGCACAAGAAGTCCCTGAAAATGGCTGGAGACAGGGAGAATGTTGACAGAAGGACAACACGTTCTTGCACTGTTCTTATACTCTGATCTGGGCTAATGCTTAAGGAGACAAGATACTGGGTTAAATGCACCTTAGTGCTGACTTTTGCAAGCACTTTTAAGTGTTCTTTCACCTCCAGAAAACTACTTAATCTTCCTTAAGTCAGCAGCTTTTTTTTCCAGAACAACCTTGCATGTTCATCACAGCATAGGACCATGTTTTCTTTTCCTGTCATGTTATAATAGTGTATTTGTTTTGTTGGCTTTACTCATATTTATTTTTAAAATGAGATATTCATCTCGGGGGAACAAGACTCATGAAAAAACATCTTATTCATGCCAAAGCACTTCTGGGAGATCTGTTTTTGTACTTTAGAAGATGCAAAAGTAAATTTAACTTGCTGAAGTGAGACTTTCATCCTGCTTTCCAGAATAAGCTACAAAGAGCTATTTCTGTTTCTTTTTAAATTATTTAAAATTATCTCAGAAGACTTTTGGTATTTAATAATTATGAGTTTGTCCTAAAAGCTGATGAGCAGCAACTGCAAGAGTGCGCTGGCTTTGCTTACCGTGCCTTGAATTAATGGCAAAAAACATGCAAGACCTTCATTGTGGAAAGTGCAAAGAATAACAATGGGTATAATAAATTCAAGAAATATTTTATTTTTAGTTGTTACTTTAAGACAATAGAAAAATACTTGAAAGTGTACGTTTAATGTTCTTCAATTTTCTGAGGGTATTTTTTTTTTTTTTAAACCCTTGGGTGATATGAGAGATGCTATTAATCATGAAGAAGCGCAGATAACTAAACAACTGAAAGTAACCAAATGTTCTTTGCTTTTATGATCAGCAGCTCTAGATACAGGGGCTGATGCAAATCTGCCATGGGTATACGATCTAATTAGGAAAGTTGTTACCTAGAGGCACTTCTTACTTTTCTATTCCCCATCCAAAGGGAAGTTCACTGGTATGGTGCATTTTACTTTTATCTGCTCTGACAAGAGGAACTGTACTTCTTTCTTCCTTTCATGTCAACCTGGATTAATGATCGTGAGGCAGGTGAGAGGAAACCTGATGCCCAACTGACCAGCTATGTATCTGCCAAAAGCAACGTGAGCATCGACAGGCTTCAGCTTTCTGTCCTGCCTGTGGGATTCCTGCTGCTATCTCCCATGAGGAAAACAGGATGGTGGAGCATAGAGATGGCCGTAGGCTCATGGAAAGCGAGGGCTGATAGCATGGCTAGAACACATTGCCCACACTGAAGGAAGACTCTGTGAAATCAGTATCATTAATCTGCTTTCACTACAGGAAGAGCGGGGTGAAAGATCTGGTTTTAATATTTCCGAATATGCTGTGGAATTGTTATTATGCAACTACAATTGTATAATCCTGGGCAACTGTCTCAAAAACAAACTGTTTCTGAATGTCCAGATTTAAACTTGTGTTACAGAGATGGGTACTCCCAGAAAGCACTGCAGTCCCTGGGGTGTATGTTTTGGACATGCAAATGTTCTACAAAGTGCAAAATTCACTGACAAGCAAGATGCTCAGAATCTCTGGTCAGGAATCTAGAAATTAGTGTACTCTCAGCAGTTTTGGCCTTCAACTTCTTCTGCTTCACACACCTGCTGTGAAATGGGATAATGGTGTCAGCTCAGCTCAGGGTTATTGAGAAGAAAAGCACTCAGATGCTGAAGTAAATTTTCATTAAAATTTTCATAAATAAATGGCTAATATTGCACCTGGTGCAAAGGCTGGGTAGTGCACTGTAAGTAAGGTTTGGGACTATGCAGTGAATATCTATTTAGTGAGTCAATAAGCAATCAATGCAGCAGGAATCCTGTGACAAGAGAGCCATGTGGTTGTGCAGTCTCAGCTCTACTTGTGTTTGTCTTTTTTTGTGATGGTTCAGCTACATTTTCTTTACTCTGTCACCTTTACAGAATGAAGATTGTATGGGCATTTGAAAATGGAACCTTAAAAAGGCACCATCTTTCCCATGGGCATATATACAGAGAGGGCTTTGCTCAGTGAAGCTTTTCGGTATTTCAAGTACTACTTTAACATGACTGAAGGTGCTCGTTCTATTGCTCATTCCAATGGTAATGCATTGCTTTTAGCAGCAAGGGGAGCTGTATAAATGCTTAGGCAGCATAAGTATGATCCAAATCGGAAAGAAATAAACCATAAAGAGCCAACCCAAACATATACTTGTTACGAGTTAGAAGTTATACTCTAAGAGTGTAATGAGCCTGTGTCCTTGGTGCAGCAGGTAGTAACCTATCAGTGATAACTGATACCTTGAGAAATCACCTGCTATGTAAGGAAGGGTTCAGGAGTGCACGTGCGCTAAACTGTTATGTTATTACCTGCTAGCAGTTATTACCTTCTCTGTGCTTACTCCCACAAGTAATGTTATATTACTCAGTCTAGAAGTTGGGGAAGGAGAAGCAATGACCTCTGCAAAACCAAACTGCTGTCCTGGAAAGCAAATGTTTATTCCACTCTTTCCTGTTGGAGAACAATTTCTGCCTGGTCGGAAGTAGATGCCAAAATTAGCAGTGAATGTGTAGGGTGAGCTGATTAATCTTCAGAGTAAAATGCCTTTAGTGGGACAGCAGAAAGCCAAGGTGAGAATTGGGGCAGCCCCTGTGATGCTGTGCTGGCGTGTGTCTTGGGAGTACCAGCCTGTGCCAACAGGTCCCTGCTGTCGAGATCCAAGAGCTGCTTCCAGTACTGCTGCTTCTCCAGTGTCCTCCCAGCAGGAATATAAAGCCCCCAGATGATGAAGGGTGAGAAGTTTATGCAGGTTGTAGCTCCAAATCTGCATGTGTAAAGCTCCCATTTGTGTTATTTGCTCTTGCACCGTGCTCAGTTTGTAAGTATTGAGCCAATTATATATAGATTCCTGAAATTAGCTTTTAAGAAGATCTGACTTGTATTTTCTGTCAAAAATAGACATGAGGCATAGTTTTTTAAGTCAGCTGAGTATATTACCAAAAGGATTGGTTTTGAATTAATGCAAATTTTTGAAGAAGAAAAAAATTACCCTTTTTTCCAAACTGACTCTCCAGCAACAGCAGTTTGAATCAATATACTAGAATGTTTCTATTCTTCTTCATAATTTTTGGACTGCTGTTTTTCCTGATTTTGAAGCAGCAGCCAATGAGACCTGTTGTTGATGCCATGTATACTATAGACCTCACTTCGTACACTCGTCCCCTCTCTGAGGTACACGGGGAGGAGTGTGGACCTGGTACCCAGAGATTTAACAGATGCCATGATCACCTTGTGAGACCTGCCTGTATCCTGCAGAGCTCTTACTTTCTCAGAGACTTTGTTATTCTTCGTACAATTACATCAGACAAGTTGACATAACAAAAAGGGATTTAAGTCCAAGAAATGAGATTGCTCGGTCCACTGAACCCTCACTTTAATTCCTCCTCACCACCCACCCACTACTTTTGTGCCTCATTTCCTCATTTTGCTGCACAGGCCAACAGGCTGAGGATCAAGCTCAAATAGAAAACAAAAAAAAAAAAAAATAAAAAAAAAAAATGAGCTGAGCATTCCTAAAAAAACTTGCAAACCTGCTTAAGCAGGCCCCTATAATCTCAGCAGGATTATCACTGAGATATTGGGTATTTCTCTAGGCTGAAGTGACGCAGTCTGGTCAGGGATGTTGGGCTTTTCTGATCTGTATCCTGCAGTCGAGTGCGTTTTTATCTGAAGTGCATCCTGTTCACTGACTGGTGAAGCCCACGTTCCTCGCCAACGCAAGTTTGGCACCAGGAAGCATCTGGGACCAACCCTTCAGAGCCAGTTCTGCTTAACAGAGTCTGATATTTCATTCCTTGGGAAAGGTGGTAAGTGTTGTCTGACTTTGTACAAGGGAAAATGAGCTGAATTCAAAGGCAAACCAAGATGTTATCTGTGTTTAAAAAACAAAATGACACAAAAACAACCCCTGAGAGCACTACAGTAAACAAACTAGAAAAACTTACAGCAGATAAGATGTAGCAGGGCAACCCTCATGTGGAGATCAGACCTCTTTGATATTGTCAGGCAAACAAACAAACCTTAAAAACTGTCTGCAGGTAGGGAGTGCAGTTTCAGTGATTACTCAAAAATATTTAGTGATTGAATTCTCTCTGCTAATGTCATTCTGCTTATGCATCACTGTGAAGCCTCAGAAATCATAAAATGATCTTACATCAAATACAAATGGAAAGCAGAGGGTGCTATAATTCACCCGCTCCTGCTGCAGTCATGCTGCGTGAGATAATCTGGAACTCCTTCAGCAGAGACCCTGAAGCTTGCAATTCAACTGTACTGATGATCTTGATACCCTGCAAAGGATTATTTAAAATATTCAAATTTAAAGATTTGTGATTAATTTGAAGGCAAGCACAGTTGTCAGCTGGATCATTTATTTTCACATAATTTGTATCATATTGTCTCTAGATTATAATTTTTTCCAAGCCTGCTGCACTGCTGTATATGGGTAGCCAAAAGCTGCGGTGTACCAGTTGCTGTACTGCATGGTATAGCTTAAGGGAAACTTTTGTTTTTGGAACCTGGACTGCTGTAGGGGACAGTCAGCAGCTTGAAGCTACGCTTGGTAGCTGTTGGCTTCTGTTTAAACCCAAGGGCCATGCAGTGTTGCATACTTAGTGTTATCTGGCAATAACAGACAAAATGCCAGAGAGGTGATGTTGCAGGCTGTGGGTGGTTTATGGGCTTCAGGATCTTCCCAACCTGCTCTGAATGATCAACTGTGAAATAGTTAATAATTTTGATATACACTAGTGTTTTTTAGGGTTCAGGATAAGTAGTAAACAAATATGCAGGTGCATGCCTCTCTTGCTCCAGATTATCTACGGATGTAGGAAGAGCTTCAATAGACATACACAAGGTTCATATTTAAAAAAAAAAAAACCATCCACAGCTGGTTTTTTTTGTGCTGCGACCCATGGACGTATTGTTGGAATCTTGTCTGTTGTGGTGGTTTCATGACCCAGTCCTCCTCTGGTTTCCAACTGAGGTGCTGAAGTAACAGTCAATGTAAAAGCAGTCAGAAGGACCAGATTCTGACTGCCTCATGATCATCTTGCTTTTCCCTGTACTAATCATGGCTTTCACTAATCATCTTTTTATCAGTTACCCCAAGTTCTCCCTCTGGCTTCTCTTTTTAATGCCTTACTACTACCGAAATTTGAGAGTCAAAGCTGAGCTGTTGTTGTTGATATTACTGCTTTCAACTTTGTTATGGGAGTCTACAAGCTAGGAGTGACCTTTAAGTTTTCTGTCCCTCTAGAAGGCGTACATCAATTATGCATTAATTAGTTTTACAAATATTTACAAGTTTTTTCCTCTTCTTTGTGACCAAACTACCCAAATCCTTATCTGAGCATCCTGTCTTAATTCCTGTGACCTTCCTTCCCTGGAGATGGAGTCACGTACGACTGCTAAGCTAGTCTTACATCTGTTCAGCACCAAAATCGGAAAGTTTTTCTTCTGCCTGCTCCCACCCTATTTTCTTCTCCTCCCTTGCCCCATTCTGCTGCCTGACCCTGGGTTCAGCCTGGCAGAAAGCTTTCCACTTCTTGTTGCTGGATTAGTTTTCTGTCTTTTTAGTGAGTTGAGTATTCCGATGGCGGGATCCAACAAGCACCAGAGCCAATGCAAAGCAAGAGGCGGCAGCAGAGAATAGGGATATGGGAAACTGGATGAATATTTTCCCCACTGAGGGTTATGAGCCCAGCTAGAACTCTGCCATTGAACTTTACCTTCAAGCCTCCATCAACTTAATGGAGCCCTTGCGTGGTCCTTATGGTACATAGTTTCTACAGCATGTTTCCTTGCCTGTCACTTTGGGTGCGTTCCTTCCTGATGTGTGTCTCATTTCAGCATATGAAGTTTAAGCTTCCTGTCTGCATCTTTGTATTGGGTTTGCATGGCAAGGTTTTGGTAGTGGGGGGGGTGTGTGTGTGTGTGCGTGCTACAGGGGTGGCTTCTGTGAGAAGCTGCCAGAAGCTTCCCCTATGTCCAATAGAGCCAATGCCAGTCAGCTCCAAGATGGACCTGCCGCTGGCCAAGGCCAAGCCCAAGCCCATCAGCGACAGTGGTAGCGCCTCTGGGATAACATATTTAAGAAGGAGGAAAAAAAAAACCAAACCACCGGGACACAAACTGCAGCTGGAGTGAGGAGTGAGAATATGTGAGAGGAACAACTCTGCAGACACCAAGGTCAGTGAAGAAGGAGGGGAGGAGGTGCTGCAGGTGCCGGAGCAGAGATTCCCCTGCAGCCTGTGGTGAAGACTATGGTGAGGCAGGCTGTCCCCCTGCAGCCCGTGGAGGTTAATGGTGGAGCAGATATCCGCCTGCAGCCTGTGGAGGACACCATGCCAGAGCAGGTGGATGCCCAAAGGAGGCTGTGACCCCGTGGGAAGCCCATGCTGGAGCAGGCTCCTGGCAGAACCTGTGGCCCTGTGGAGAGAGAGGACCCCATGCTGGAGCAGGTTTGCTGGCAGGCCTTGTGACCCCGTGGGAGACCCATGCTGGAGCAGTCTGCTCCTGAAAGACTGCACCCCATGGAAGGGACCCACGCTGGAGCAGTTTGTGAAGAACTGCAGCGCGTGGGAAGGACTCACGTTGGAGAAGTTCACAGAGGACTGTCTCCCATGGGAGGGACCCCGTGCTGGAGCAGGGGAGGAGTGTGAGGAGTCCTCCCGCTGAGGAAGGAGTGGCAGAGGGAATGTGTGATGAACTGACCACAACCCCCATTCCCTGTCCCCCTGTGCTGCTCAGGGGGAGGAGGGAGAGAAAATTGGGAGTGAAGTTGAGCCTGGGAAGAAGGGAGGGGTGGGGGAAAGGTGTTTTAAGATTTGGTTTTATTTCTCATTACCCTACTCTGATTTGATTGGTAATAAATTAAACTGATTTTCCCCAAGAGTCTGTTTTGCCCATGATGGTAATTGCTGAGCGATCTCCCTGTCCTTATCTCAACCCATGAGCTTTTTCATTACATTTTCTCTCCCCTGTCCAGTTGAGGAGGGGAGTGAGAGAGCGGCTTTGGTGCACACTTGGCATCCAGCCAGGGTCAGCCCACCACAACCTTGAATGCCCTTCAGAGTTTTGCTCCTTTCTATTATCTTCTCCTGTCTTAACCCATAACGTTCATTTTACCAGTGATATTTTCATTTTCCACCCACTTGGTTTTTTTTTTATTCAGATATAGAGATGTGTGTATGTATATATACACATACATCTATTTCATATTTGCATCTATATGCAAAGATCCCTCCCCCAGTTCATCAGCAAGATGAGAACCCTCTCCCCAAAATATGTATCCTTGTATGGAAACAATGAGTAACAACAATGTAGGACAAATGAAAGAAGCTACTAATTACAATTTATATGAGGAAAGAGAGTAATGTTTATTTGGTTTGAATACTCCGTCACTCTCCTCAAATCTCTTTTATATTGAAGAGTCAGCTTTGTGTGACAAGGACTAAGTGTCGCATGTATTTGTAGAAACCTAATTCTCATGATCGTACCCTAACAGAGATATTTCGTAACAACAAATGTAAGTGAAACAAGTAAAACTAAATAACATCTGTCTTCAGTGCTTGGAAGCAGAAAATCATCAAAAGAAAGTGTTTTTTGAAGTTCTGCCTTTCCAAACTATTATTTTGCATTTTCCTGGTTTTCGTATCTAACCTGGGCAGCAGCCTGTGCTGGCGGCAGGGGAGGCATTCCCATCAGATACTTTTTTCAAATTAGAACTGCTACAGGAATTCCAGCTGTCACCCTGCTTGCGGAGTGGCCTTTGCTGGCGGTGCTCTGGAAAGTATCTTTAGCTTTCCATTTCAAGAGAGGTGGTGGTTGTCGAAGAAACCCCTAACCAATGTCTTTTTCCATTACTTGTTACTTAAAATAAATTTTTTCAGTGTGTATCACAGGTTGAAGCCAGAGGTGGTTGTCAGGAAACTTAAGATGACCACAAAGAGTTTGAAAAGGAGCACTACAGGTACAGAAGGGAAGATGGGCAGTATTCAGATTCAATCTGGCCTCGTGACACGGCACAGCAGCAGAAATATGGGCAGAAGATGAAGTATGACAGCTTCCATTAGTAATGCTCATCGCCAAGGTTGTCAGTGGTTCTGGAAGGGACTATGTCATCTTAATAGGTTGGCTAAGTTTCGTGGCTATCTTTTGTATGTCTAAGTGTAATATAGACACACACAAGTCCATGGGGCCAGATGAGATCCACCCAAGGGTACTGAGGGAGCTGGTGGAAGTGCTCACCAAGCCACTTTCAATCCTTTATCAGCAGTCCTGGCTAACCAGGGAGGTCCCAGTTGACTGGAAGTTAGAAAGCGTGATGCCCATCCACAAGAAGGGCCTGAAGGAGGATTTGGGGAACTATAGGCCTGTCAGTCTGACCTCAGTGCCAGGGAAGGTTATGGAGCAGATCATCTTGAGTGCCATCATGCGACACATCCAGGACAACCAGGTGATCAGGCCCAGTCAGCATGGTTTTATGGAAGGCAGGTCCTGCTTGACTAACCTGATCTCCTTCCATGACAAGGTGACCTGCTTAGTGGATGAGGGAAAGGCTGTGGATGTTGTCTACCTAGACTTTAAGTAAAGCCTTTCACATCATCTCCCACAGCATTGTCCTGGAGAAACTGGCTGCCCATGGCTTGGACGGGTGTACTCTTTGCTGGGTAAAAACTGGCTGGATGGCTGGGATCAAAGAGTTGTGGTGACTGGAGTTAAATCCAGTTGGCGGCCGGTCACAAGTGGTGTTCCTCAGGGCTCAGTACTGGGGCCAGCCTTGTTTAATATCTTTAGCAGTCATCTGGACGAGGGGATCGAGTGCACCCTCAGTAAGTTTGCAGATGACACCAAGTTGGGTGGGAGTGTTGATCTGCTTGAGGGTAGGAAGGCTCTACAGAGGGATCTGGACAGGCTGGATTGATGGGCTGAGGCCAATTGTATGAGGTTCAACAAGCCTAAGTGCTGGGTCCTGCAATTGAGTCACAACAACCCCATGACCTGGGGGTGTTGGTCAACAGCTGACTGAATATGAGCCAGCAGTGTGCCCAGGTGGCCAAGAAGGCCAACAGCATCCTGGCTTGTATCAGAAATAGTGTGGCCAGCAGGACTGGGGAAGTGATCGTACCCTGTACTCGGCACTGGTGAGGCTGCACCTCGAATACTGTGTTCAGTTACTTAGCCCCTTACTACAAGAAAGACATGGAGGTGCTGGAGCGTGTCCAAAGAAGAGCAATGAAGCTGATGAAGGCTCTAGAGCACAAGTCTTATGAGAAGCAGCTGAGGGAACTGGGGTTGTTTGGTCTGGAGAAAAGGAGGCTCAGGGGAGACCATATTGCTCTCTACAACCACCTGAGAGGAGGTTGTAGTGAGGTGGGTGTTGGTCTCTTCTCCCAAGTAACAAGCGATAGGACAAGAGCAAATGGCCTCAAGTTGTGCCAGGGGAGGTTTAGATTGGATACTAGGGAAAATTTCTTCACCGAAAGGGTTGTCAAGCATTGGAACAGGCTGCCCAGGGAAGTGGTTGAGTCACCATCCCTGGAGGTATTTAAAAGACATGTAGATGTGGTGCTTGGAGACATGGTTTAGTGGGACTTGGCAGTGTTAGGTTAATGGTTGGACTTGATGATCTTAAAGGTCTTTTCCAACCTAAACGATTCTATGATTCTATAGCATGCTCTACCTAGACCTTTCACCAGGTCATACATACCAGCAGCGTGTGTGGAGTCAAGTTTTTCAAAGCATCGGCTTGTTTCCCTGAACAAGGTAGGAGTAGAGTATCAGTAGGCAGCTGCTGAGCTGGGGGTCCTGTTCCCTTCTCCCTGACACCCTGACACCCTCCCCTGATGGTGCCTGCTATTTATTTTCTGGTGCCTGTGCAGGGTACTACTTTGCTCTTTCACTTTTTCTAGCAATTGTGTTGTTGCTCTGATAGTTGAGCTTGTAAAAGAAGGCAGGTTTGTAAGGGCAGGTAATATATTTTGTTAGACCAACTGATGTAAAACGTGATCAAGCTTTCCAATATGCAAGCATTTCAGCAAGTCTGATGCAGATATCACTGGACACCATTACTCCCAGGCTGGTAATATGTTTTTCCCAGCAGCAAAACAGAACTAGGACTGTTACACCCTTCCAGAGCTACTCATTCCTCACCCCATCCATGAATTCACTGTTCCCTCAGAATGGGGCTGTACTGTAAAACAAGTGAAGTTCTGCAGGTCATTTCAAAGTAATCAAACAAAAGAAAAAATAATCTATAATTATGTTAATTAATTAGCCCATTTGTGGGAGAAGTGATGTTAGCAGAGCGAATTCAGTAGGAGCAGAGATGACAGATTGAGACAGAGAAAGCATTTGCAGAACAGGGTCAAGTCAGCAGGAGATGAGATGTTGAGAGAATTGTAATGAGCATAAAACCAATGTCTCTATTTATTCTGTACTATTTAATACTAAATAGTGTAATAATAATAATTAATCCTAAATATTTCGTAAATATTCCTTGAGGATTGGGGTGGAGATGTGAGAGGGAATTATTGTTTTGCAATGTTAAATGATAACTGTGCTTTTTTATTTATAGTTCTTGTGAGTTCATTCTAGAATGTAGTGGTTGGCAGGTTTCACCCACATATACTCTACAAGGACCTCTGGTATGCTGGATGACGTGCATCACATACTGGATGTCTAGATGTAAACTTTGATGGTTGAAGAATTAAAAACATTTCTTGCAGTTCTCCTGGCAAGATCTGGCTGTATTCAGTGCTCCACTCTTTTTTTTTTTTTTTTTTTTTTCTCCCCCCTTTCTCCTGGCAAGTTTGAAAAACTGAAAAGTTGCTTGAAAGCTGTGAGATTGACTTCTGGAAAACGATTTGTCAAGGATGACTTTCTTCCCTAATAGACTGTAATTCTTTTCCATGCGGATGCTAGTTTGAGGCAATATGTGACAAACAGAAGTGTCTTGTTAATGGGAGTTTTCTTATTGTATGTGATTTTTGCTAGAGAATGAGCCTAATTATTTCTTATATTTCTTATGCTCTGACACGAAGGTAGTATTTATACCTATCAGCTTTAGTGATATTTAAGCCAAAGTGCTAGTGTAAGAATACATTAAGAGTAGAAACCAAAGTTATCACCATTTGTTTTTTTCAAGATTCATTGCTTCCTCCATTTCTACCCACTTGGAGTCAGTAGCTATCTAAAACGTGTCTAAAATTGAGATCTCCACAGCTGTGCAAACTGTGCAGCAACCAACCGTTTAAGGTGGCCCGAAAGGACAGCTACTTCAAGAATGGAGGCTTTTTTCAGACTTAAAAGAAGTCATATTTAAAATTCTTTTGACCCTGCGTCATAGCATGAGCAGCTGTCACCACATCCGACTATGAGCCTGAAGGATTAGAAGGAAAAAACTTTGTTCACTGCAGAAAGGAAAGTTGTCATAGTGGTTTTAAGTCATTGTGTCTAATGGTGGGAGCTCTGTCTAATTCCTCCTTATCCTCCCTTGAGCTTTATGCCATCCCCAGCTCTTGCCCTATCTACAAAATTTTCCGCTTTTATGGTTTTCTCACTTTTATGGAGATACTTTTGTTTTTCTAAAATGCTGTCTCCCAGCACTTATTTACAAAGCTCTAACCCTGTCTGCATTCAGAGCTCCGTTAAAAATTACAACCCCTCCCTGGCTGGCCTGTCCTACCCTGTGCTGCCGCATCTCTGCACCGTGAGTGCCTCAGGACGAGGATCCCTTCCACAGAGCAGGACCCACTCATCTCAACCTGAGCGAGACCAGGACAGAGAGAAACAGTTTGCAGTAATAATCATAGTGCACAGAGCGTCATGGTATTAAATATGTGGCATGTGTATCTTTTCAAAGGAGTTTTTAAATGTCATTAAGTAAAATGTATTAATACAGGATGCATATTGCTAGTAAAAGTATGTCTTGCATCAAAAAAGAAAGCCATAGCAGATCGAGTAAATGGTTAAACCGTTGTATAGCAGTAAGAAATATGTGTATTGTTACAAAAAATGCATTAAAGCAAACTACCCTTTTCAAGTCAAGGATTCAATCCTTACGCCTTTTTAAGGCATGTAGCAATGAAACTCTACGGTTTTCAACTTCCAAAATAGTAAGTTAGAAGGAGGAAATATTAAATACATACAAGATGAGGAATTAGAGGTTTGAGAGGAAGAAAGTCTGATTCTGCATTGTTGGGTGCGATGCTGTTTTCTTGATTTGGTTCTAGTAAGTTGGCCATAATAATCTGTATTTCCTTCTGCATATTTTGCTAATAATGCCAGTGGGTTTATAGTGGGGATGAATTTCACTGACTGCATAGGAAGAATGTTTCCTTGACATTTTCTTGTGAAGCATTAGCAAAAATGTTTTTGTTTAAGTTTAAACTTGTAGCTTAGACATTACTGCTATTTCTGCTGCTGAAGTCAGATAGTGAAACTGGCTTTATAAGAGTGGACCATATTCAAAAGTGAATCCATTTTAATTGTTAAGCAAAATAAAATGCAAAAACTAAAGAATTGAGACACACACTGTAAGTATCTTAGGATTCAGAATTGTCTTTTAGTGCTATAGTAACAAGACGTTAACATTAATAACACTGACAGTTAATAGTCTCATTAATAGTAGCACAAGATGTTAATGCTTAAAAGTGTTAATGGATTAAGTTTTCCAATAGTTGACTAGCAATTTGGGCACTGTACTTTTTAAAATCCTGTATTTAATAGTATACATAGGTATTTAAAATCAGTACTTTCATATTGTACCACATTATTGATATTTTCTTTTCTCTGAGTTGTTGATCACTAAAGATGTGGACACGCAGTGCTTGCCTAGTCAAATCTTACAGAGATTTGAGATGGCCTCCCTGCCAATGTAAAGGAGTATTTTAGGCTGAGCGAAGGCTTCCAGGGCAGAAACATTAAAAAATTGATCTGCTCATCCATCTCAGTGAACCACCATGCTCCACTTCACCTGTCTGTGGTTGACTGAATTCACTATAAAATGATGGCCGGAGCCAGCGAGCAGAGACCGGGGAGTCCGGAGGAGGCAGTGGCGGCACCTGGCTCGGAACGGACATGCAGTGGAACTGTGCTTGCTTCCCTGGGTCTTTTTGGCACAGCTTAAGGGATGACAGTCACTAAAGACAGGGAAGCTCTTCTGATAGATCAACAAATGTCTAATTTTTGTTTTAATGGCAAGCCAGAACAACTCTCTATTTAACAATCAAGAAGTAAGTATCTTACAACAAACCAATCAGCAAGTTTGCTTGATCATCTCACCTAGATCTACATGGGCATTTAAAAGTTCTTTGTTGTTTTTTTTTTAAACTTTGAGGGAGGTCTTGTGCTGCTCTCTGAGCAGCAGCTGGCCTGTCAAAGCAGCAGGCAGCAGTCGAACTCAGGCTGGCGAGGCCTTGCAAGTGATTTTCCTGCTGCTGGTGCATTCACCAGCATTGTTCCACGGGGTCTGTTTCCGGAATGCGAGAAGACGGCGGTGGTTATTCACCGCTGGAGAGTATATTTGTAACACGGATGAAGGGAGCAGCTGGTGCTTGTCTAGGTCCCTGTAAAATTTATTGGCGAGAGCGTGGCAGTGAAAAGCAAGTTTCATGCAGATGATTTTGTTTCATAGAGTCCATATGTGTGTGCAACACTTCCTTTAGGAAAGTATTTGTACCCACCTGCGCTCATAGAAAATTGTCTTAATGTCAAATTGCTACAGGTTTTGCATATTTGTTTTAACCAAAACAGTGCATTGTTTTCCAGGATTAATCAAAAGGATTATGCTGAGATATAAAGGGATCAGTACTGAGTATTCTTGCATGTAATGGTGACATGGGGCTGGTTTATCAGCAGCACTGAACACCAGAGCCACCTCCGCCCTCCCTTCAGCTATGTCTTTTGGAGAAGGTGTGTCTTCATATTGAGATATCTATCTCAGGGTAGAACCTAACAGAGACGCTTAGTGTAGCTGGGGTCACCTGGAACTGGTCGCCTTGGTTATGCATTAGTATTTTATAACAAGAGCGATATCTTGATAGGAAAGCATGAGTTCTTTGCAGTGAAGGCAAAGTATGGGAGTGCTTATGCAGCACAATAATTACTCGGCATTTAAATTTTTTTTTCAACAAAATGTGCTCTCTGCACGTATCTACACAGACTTTTCTGTAAACCCTAGTAAGTGCCTCTCAGCTGCCAACTGCCTTTGAAGACCTTGTCTCGCATACTGAATCGTTTAGAGCGAGCGTTTCCTGAGAGCTGGGCAGCTCATTACAAAACTGGGCGGTTACACAGATATGTAAAAAAAAAAAAAAAAAAAAAAAAAACCAAAAAAA
>VYZW01006714.1:0-10986 GCA_013401315.1 Balaeniceps rex
CCTGAGCTGGAAGACAGGGACAGGGAGCAGAATGAAGCATCCATAATCCAAGGGGAAATGATTAACAACCTGCCACACCGCTTAAGACACTCACAAGTCTATGGGGCCGGATGGGGTCCACCCAAGGGTACTGAGGGACCTGGCAAAAGCACTCACCAAGCCTCACTTTCAGTCATCTATCAGCAGTCCTGGCTAACCAGGGAGGTCTCCGTTGACCGGAGGTTAGCGAATGTGATGCCCACCTACAGGAAGGGCCAGAACGAGGATCCAGGGAACTATAGGCCTGTCAGTCTGACCTCAATGCCAGGGAAGGTTATGGAGCAGATCATCTGGAGTACCATCACACAGCACATACAGGACAGCCAGGCGATCAGGCACGGTCAGCATGGGTTTATGAAGGCAGGTCCTGCTTGACTAACCTGATCTCCTTCTATGACAAGGTGACCCGCTTAGTGGATGAGGGAAAGGCTGTGAATGTTGTCTACCTGGACTTTAGTAAAGCCCTTGACACCATTTCCCACAGCATTCTCCTGGAGAAACTGGCGGCTCATGGCTTGGATGGGCATACTCTTTGCTGGGTAAAAAACTGGCTGGATGGCCGGGCCCAAAGAGTTGTGGTGAATGGAGTTAAATCCAGTTGGCAGCCGGTCACAAGGCTAAGAGGCGGGTCCTGCACTTGGGTCACAACAACCCCATGCAATGCTACAGGCTTGGGGAAGAGTGGCTGGAAAGCTGCCTGGCAGAAAAGGACCTGGGGGTGTTGGTCGACAAACAGCTGAATATGAGCCAGCAGTGTGCCCAGGTGGCCAAGAAGGCCAACAGCATCCTGGCTTGTATCAGAAACAGTGTGGCCAGCAGGACTAGCAAAGTGATTGTCCCCCTGTACTCAGCACTGGTGAGGCCGCACCTCGAATACTGTGTTCAGTTTTGGGCCCCTCAGTACAAGAAAGACATTGAGGTGCTGGAGTGTGTCCAGAGAAGGGCAACGAAGCTGGTGAAGGGTCTAGAGCACAAGTCTTATGAGGAGCAGCGGACGGAACTGGGGTTGTTTAGCCTGGAGAAAAGGAGGCTCAGGGGAGACCTTATCGCTCTCTACAACTACCTGAAAGGAGTTTGTAGTGAGGTGGGTGTTGGTCTCTTCTCCTAAGGAATAAGCGATAGGACAAGAAGAAACGGCCTCAAGTTGTGCCAGGGGAGGTTTAGATTGGATACTAGGAAAAATTTCTTCACCAAAAGGGTTGTCAAGGATTGGAACAGGCTGCCCAGGGAGGTGGTTGAGTCCCCATCCCTGGAGATATTTAAAAGATGTGTACATGTGGTGCTTAGGAACATGGTTTATTGGTGGACTTGGCAGTGCTAGGTATACAGTTGGACTTGATGATCTTAAGGGTCTTTTCCAACCTAAACGATTCTATCATTCGGCCTATATGTTAGGATGCAATCTGTAATTACATGATCATGTACTTTTTTCTCCATTAAAGTACATAATGGACAGAATAATCTGAGACTACCAGTGATACTTTTCTACAGAATCAGCCATATGGATCTCCTTATTTCTGCTGTCACAAAAGTTAGAAAGTGTGTAATGAATCATACAGGAGACTTCAGAAGACAAGCAGATCATATGGTTGGGGGTGGTTTCTGCTGTCCAGATCTGGAGAATTGTATGCCATCTCTAACAATGCTGTGTAACCCCTGTATGATGTTGATCAAGACTCCTCTTCAAAGATAATCACAAAATCCAGATTCTTCTCCACTAGCTGGAGGTATTTAAGTCAGGTATCTACATCAAATGGTCAGAGGTAGCCAGGTGGACTGACTGCTCTCTTGTAGAGCTTTTCTCTTCTGATGTTGGGCACCCAGCACTCTCCACCTAGATGCCTTCCTGCATCTTTACTACACCTAGTATGACAGGTTGAGGTCTGATTCATTATTTAATAAATCCAAATAGCTATAACTGCTGTTGATAAAAAACCACAATAAGATAGTCCTAAATAAAAATGTCCAGCCCCAGACATTCTCAAACTCTTCAGTCAAAAATTATTTATTATAATCTCTGTGCCTTATCTCCTCATGTGTGAGCAGTGATTACAGCACCACCTCACTTCACAGGGATGCTCTAAAGATTGTTTGCAAAGATCTAAGAGGTTGCTGTAATCAGGGAGGAGAGGGTGTTTTTTTTCTAATGTGCCTTTGATAACCTGACATCCCACAATGAGGGCTACAAAGAACAGCTCAGGGAAATGAAAAGATTGTATCTGCTGTAGGATGTGGCTGTCATACATAAATGACATACAAGAATGCACAATGAACACAAGCAAACAGCAAGTGCGTGGTTCACTCAACACGACTAACCCTCTGGGATGAATGAGACAGGGATTTTCGCTGATGACAAGATGCTTGGAGAGTCTTCATATTATCAAGAATGTTTTCTTAAAATGTTTTCAATTTTTTTTGTACTAAAAAGAATGATAGAGAACCATATTTGTGCTTCTACGTATCCAGTAAAAACAAGGTAAAAAGCCAAAAATTTCACCACTATTTCATTTTTGCAATAGAAAATGCAATTTCTGTCCTACTTGCAGAGGGGAGGAAAAAAAAAAAAACGGATTTATAAACATTAGCAAGCCAGGCTGACATATCCATAGCCCATGGAACTCATCCCCCAGTGAAACAAAAGTATGTTATAAAACCAAATGCCCTAAGAATAGCTCATTAAATAGAACACTGCGTGGCTTAAGTACCTGTATTAGATGAAAATAAGTAATTCCTTCAGTGAATGCAGACTTTTTACTACTTTCTGAAGAACACATATACAAAACTCAACAGGAGTGAATACTCAATGCAGTGAATCATCTGAGCAACAAATTACTTCCATTTAATTCTTCAGGGTTACTTTATAAATTAGGTCTGATGAGATGTCTGAGTCAGTAGTGCTAGAAACGTCAAAGGAATATCTTCTGTTATAAATTTTCATGATTTTGAGTTACTATGAAAATGTGTCCAGTTTTCCATTTTTTTAAAAGCTGTTCCTCAAGTGTCTGCAAGCATGTAATCACAGAAGCGTGTATACTGTATTTTAAAAGACATTAACACTTTCAGTGCTTTGTCTAGGATACAAAGGTAGTCACATAAATCTCAATGTCTATTAGGGCAGCAAAACTGTAACAATTACTGATCTAGACCAGAGACCTCAAATATCATGTGTGCATGAATACTGCATAACATTAAAATAGCAAGCATTTTTTGAAAATACACTATCTGAAAATGGTTACCTTCTACTATCCCATTCTGAGAAGTGTCATGATCTTTCTCGTACCCTAGGTTACACAGTGCTAGCACAGTGAAAGGGGAGAATACATTACCCAACTTTCAAATCACACTTCTCATTTGAAAGTGTGTATTGCCTCCACTATTTCATAAGGAAATAAAAAACGATTCAAAGCACTCGTGCCACATGTAGCTAGGTCAGATGGTTGGTTATGATTAAAATCTGCCTCAGCTTACTCACTTGAATAAATTCTAAGGCACACGGAACAAGACGATAAATTCTCACCCAAGAATACCAACCACTTTCTCTTAATAGCTGGATGATGTAGAGTGATTCAGTATTACTCATGGGACATTTTAAAAGATAATCTTAGTCATGGCTTGTGTGTTTATTTGCACAGAGTAATTCGCAAATTTACCAATGGGATTGTGAAAGGCACCTAGAAACATTTGTGATAGATAACTGTAAAGGAAAAATAACCTAAGAAAACCTTGAAGAGTATTCTCTCCTATTCACTACTTTGTTCATTTTACTTTAAAATATTTTAATCAATGTCATGTGACAGTCTGTTTTATGTCACACAGAATGTGCCAATCACCCTGATTTATTCCTCTGTAAATATGAGGTGATCCTGGTTCAGCGCTTCACAGCACAGAATTATACCGAAGGCCAGAAAAAAAGGCTTGCCAGATTTTTTTTTTCTTAATCTATTTCTTTCCAATTTCCACAACGTACTATACCATCTGGCATCACTAAGGCACAGTAACCCACTTTTGAATACATGAACAAGTTTGAGCCCAGCACATATCCAGATCATTATCCATTTCTTCATTTATTCTTATTTGGTGGATATGTTTTTACATCTTCCCACTGAAGGTTTTCTGATTTCATAAAGCATTTCTGCTTAAGCATATAATTGATTGGCTCTCTTTAAGGAGAATAAGGTGCAACTTACTAGAATCGTAACATATTTTCCTTTAATCTACTAACACATACTACATGAAAAATTAGTCTCATCAATACCTTTTTACCCATGATATATAAACACAGTTCAGAAGTGACATAAAATCCCAGCGATACATGTAAAGATGAAATTCTGATACCACACTTGAAAGATTTCAATACAAGATTTAAGTTCGTATGTAGTGTGTCCACTCCCACTTAATCTATTCAATTACTTCCATAAGGTAGTTATGAATGCACGCTACTAAAATAATTTGAAGATTGTATCTTCTATTATACACTACTGCCTAGATAAATTAGCACTAAACATCAGTGACTAATACTGCTGGGAAAAACTTCATAATTAGGAGAATATACAGTGTTGAAAAATTGGAGCATTAACATTTTCTGTATCCTGATACTCATGCAATTGTTAATATATTTCTGCTTTTACATGCAAGCCTGTTTCTTCGAGAATAATATTAAATGTAATATATGCAGAATAGGAAAATAATCAGAAATTCTATAGCTGGTAGATCCAAAGGAGCATTTAGTGGATTTTTGGTGCACACATCAAGAGTGTGATGCAACCTCCATTCTTCGTCCTCTCCCTGCAATGCAGTTCCTAAATTCACTAGTCTTTCAATGTAACAGTTTCCTAAGTATCTTCAGGGTATGTTGTGCGTGTTTGGTTGTCTCCTAAGTATGTTTAGGGTATGTTGTGCACGTTTGGTTGTCTCCAGAACTGAGCAACCTGGCTACCTGTCTGATTGCATCAGATTTGAGGCCAGGAAACTACAGAAAGCAATGCAAGAGCTCCCTGAAAAGCCAGTCACTACGTATGTTCACGGTACCCTACTAAGTACCAACTTTATATGACCATACCAAAACCAGAACTAATTGTTTTCTTTTTAAATCTGAGCTGCTGGAAGAAAAAATTCCTCACTTATTAGCCTCCCGTGCTCATCTCTTCCCATGGGCTGCAGAATTAAAACTCACACATCTTACCACGCTAACCAGCTCTGTAGCCCCCAGGTTAGACTGGAAAGGCTACCTTTTCCCAGTCCTGTTGAAACTTGGCTAACAAAGCCACAACAAATAGAAGCACTGAGGGGCATGGGGGTGTATTGGGCATAACTGGCAGGGCAGGGTGGAACCTGCAAGGGTGACCTGTGGAAGAGGAGGTCAGGGACTGCCCTGTGCTGGTCACAGCCACTTCAGCAACGGAGAAAACAGACCCGTCACCTACTAAAATTAGACAGAGGAACATATGGCACCTCTGCAAAAACCTATTTAAGAAAGGGCAGTAACTTCTAGGAGGAGGAGAGACACTGGAGAGCAGAAACAAGAGCAGATGCCTGGGCAGAAGCAGATGCACAGAAGACAATACAGGAGAAGGAACACCTCTGAGGGGATTTACAGCCGATGGAGAAACCCACACCGGAGCAGGTACGACCCCTGAAATGGACTGCAGCCCATAGAAGAACACATGCCAGAGCAGCTAACATCCCCTGAAAGAGACTGCAGCCCACGGAGGAACCGACATCGGAGCGGTTAGAGCTCCTGAAAGGGACTGCGGCCGTTGGAGAAAGCCACACCACAGCAGTTGAGTAACAAACAAGGAGGGGCAAAAAGCTAGTGAACACCACCACACTGTCCCCACACTTCTGTGCTGCCTGTCGCCTCAATGAAGTGCCTGTGTATAACATGCAGCCAGGGGAATGCACCAGGAAGGGGGAAGCAGAAGTGTCTGGAAGGAGGCTGCAGTGTTTTCTCTAAGTGTTAGTTTAACTGTTCATCTTCTTTCTTGATACTGGAATCAGAAATTACAAGTTAATATAAATCAGCAATAAACTAACTTAAGTAGAATTCCCCAATTCATGACCGATTTTGCTGACGATGGGGGGCGAAGGCTCTCCTTTAGTGTGTTCATCTGCACTTTGGATGATGTTCAGCTTCTGTGCTTGCAGAATTGTATGAACAAGTGAGATGACAACAAAATTTTTTTTAATGGCTTTGATGGATGGCCTTAAGTTATGGAGTCACAACACCAAATTGCTGTTAAAAGTGCCATCTTTTTCTGAATCAATTTGAATATTCTTGTAATTCTGTTCATCTAAAAGACGTACATTTGGATGATAAGAAATACAGCAACCAACCTGTGGAACAGTGTCACAGGAATTTACTGTGCTGTTACATGAAAAGTACTGAGGATATCAATTCCTCAGGCTTCTGGGCACAGAGTGAATCACCATTTAAGATCCATAAAGATCCATAGGGACCCATAATCTTCCGCATAACGTGTCGTACACAGAATTTTCCACTCAGCTACAGTTTTCCACAGGTAGTCTTCCAATTTTATCCTTTCAAGACAAGTTGAAAAATATGAATTCAGTATAATGAAAGTCCAAAGCTCTTCCCCTGCTGGTTTAACATTTCTATCAAATAACAAGCACTGTGTTCCTTTCCACAGGTTTTTTCCATAATCTTCCACTTCTACGTTTTCTCTATGCCATTTTTGAAGCTTTATTTTCCACACAACTTTCTTTTACAATGTAATGGGTAAACAGGCTGGAGATCCAGCTCCATAAACTTTAGGTCTCCCCTCATATTCAGGAAAATCTGCCTCTTAAATCCTGGCAAATTTCTCAGCAATCCAATTTCTAACCACCAGCCTTCAACTCCCATTGGACTATAGCCCCCTAAATGCTTTTCTTCTAATCTGATAGCTGGAATAGGAAAGACACGACACAATCTTTAAAAATGCAAAACAATATTAAACTCCAGAAACTTCAAGGAACTTGCCTTGTCAACAGTCAAGCACAGACTTAACAGTAAAGCTACAAGCATAACACCTTCTGCTCTAAAGTTTCTCCTAAAATTAGCGCTTTTTAACTGTTTCTAATAATCACAACCACTACTCACCAGAATCAAAGCTTTTCATATACACATTGTATTCATGTCCACCTCTTGTCATTGTCTCACCTCTACAACTGCCCCTCATCTCTGCTATGCCGTCAACACTACAGATCATACAGACTTACTGGTCTGGACAGAGGACCACCAGAGGTGCATTCAATTACTATTTGTTCCATCTATTCTGCATAAGTGCTGCTAGGAGACTATTTAGGCAGTCATTACTATACATATACCTCTTGTGGTTAAATGTTAACCTATGTGTAGGACCAGCTGTACTGGGTAAAACCAAATGTCAGTCTAACCAACCCCCTCTCTCTAATAGCAGCTGTAGGAGATGTTAAAGAAAATGGCATTAAAAAGCGGGGGAAGTGTGCAACTAACTCCTCCAATTTTCAGCAATCTGTATTTTAAAGACTTCTGAGGCTGAAGAATCTGCACACATCCTTGTGTTTATCAGTCCTTGATTTACCCTCCCTGCCTAATCCATTCAGTGGACATTTAGATTTTTGTCCTTTGCAAAGAGATCCACAGAATAACTACGTACAGTATGAAAATTATTTCCATTAATTTATTTTAGAGATGCTTCCTGTTCATTTTACTGAATATCCTCTAGTCTAGTGTTCTCCAACACATTTATGATTTTTATATATATATTTTTATATGTATACATTTAAAATCAGTTTCCTCTCGATCACCTCTTTGGCAAACTGGAGAACCCTCGTCTACTTAATCTCCTCTGTACAGTAGCTGTTTCCTACTGAAGATGCAAGTGCACAATACATTTATAAAACACTTTCCATTTTGTTCTCGCCTCCTCTCCTAATCATTTTTAACATTTTTCTGACTGGTACTAAGTACAGCACCAGCATTTTCAGCCTCCTATCACAATGATTTCCAGACCTCTTTTCTGAGTGCTAATGGATAATTTACAGCCCATCACTGTGTAAGCAGCAATAGGTTTATCCCCTATGCACTACTTTGAATTTATTGCTACAATTTCATTTGTTGCATTATTGCCCAGTCACTGAGTACCATGAGATTCTTCTGTGATTCTTCAGTTTTAATTTAATGCTTTAATTATTTGATGCTACAGAATTATGTCTTTTCACTATTCGTCCTTTTTCCAGATTCAGGAATATGTTGAACAGTACATATTCCAAGAGATTCCTGTTACATCCTGACTGCTATCTCCTGCCAGATTTGTAGTAACCTCCCGCCACAGAGAAATATCATGTTAACTCCATACACTGTCTCATATCATTCCCAAGTTGAGTTTGCTAACAAAACTCAGCTCTACACACTCCTGCCCAACAAAATAATGATGCTATCTCCAAGATCCCAAAGCCTCGAAGAAATTAATGACTGGAAAAATGGAATTCACGGTCCCTGAAAGAAGACGAGGGAAGACGAGGGATGAGTGTATTCCAGTGACTCCCGTGATTCCTCAGAGCTCTTCAACTGATCTTCCTGCTCCGTCCAAGTGCTTTCTCAAACAGGATTTAATACTTCAGACAGCACCAATATGAACTGGATATTGCTTTTAGAAAGTGTCAATCTTCACACAGAAATGCTTTAGTTAAACTGGCCCAGACTAAGGCAGCAATCCCACGGCTAGCAGCTAACCCAGCAGCTCACTACTGCTTCAAGAGCAACAACCTTCCTCTTCCGCTACTCACACAATCCCTTGGCATCAGCTCTAGCATGTCTTACATCTTTTCATGAGCTGATTCAACTCACTAGCCAGAAAGAAATTTAATTTATTTCACTAGCCTAGTTTCTTTCCAGGCTAGTGAGTTTAACTGTTAGGCAAAGCGGTACAGTGAGCATCAGAGACATTAAGTGGGAGCACAACTGCCTCCTCTGAGACCAGTTTCTCCTGTCTCACACAGCCCCACACCATCAGGGGCAGGGGAGAAAGCAAGCTGCAACAGCAAGGCTGCCTCTCCCCCTCCCACAACATATGAGCTTCAACCTCCAACTCAAGAGACAAAAACACTCACTCAAAACCAGAATTCTCCTTTTTAAACTGAGTCTTCACTAGATTACCAGAAAATAAATGAAAGCGTTTTTTAAATCATGTTAATAAATTTCAAAATCATATTTAGAATTACTACATCAAATTAGTCATCCTCAAATTATCATTTATTCCTCTAGGAAATATGAAGATTAATTGCCTGTAAATTTCAAAGACACTGAATACTAATAATACCACTATTAATGTGCATTTACTTTAATTAAACTGTAAACAAGCCTCTGGTCTTGAGACTTATATGTCCGTTCAGTGTTCCAGGGAAACTGCTATTAGGTGTTGTGGTCAGAATATTATTTTCCTATCAATATTATAAACATTCTTTGCAATTATTTAGTGTCTATGATCTGTGCATCTCAAAAGTGAATTTACACTCATCTTACAATCTGGTCATGGTAAGATTCAGAGGGAGGCAAGCATTGGAGTGATTCAGGCTGCCATAAGAATCATTATCTGTACCAAAAAAAAATTTTTTTTCACTTGAGTGAATGCATTCAAAATCTAATTCCTCTCCAGAACCATGGCCTGATGTCTATCGGCTAAAACCATGACATCGGGTACCCCAATCCCCACTTAATCGCATCCTCATTAGGTGGGGCACAGACAAATCTGCTCAGAGCCACAGTGACTGTGCTCTGAGTTTCTAGAGCAGTTGTCCAAGCATTAGTTGCCTTTGGCTACTCCATGACATTGTATTAGTCACATTCAATGGCTGATGCTGCTTCAAGTTATGCCAGTTAAGTAATAACTAATTCATCCTGCTCTCAGCAACCAGGCTCTAATGCAGCTAAATCTCCTAGAAACGTGCAGTCAATTGTTATTAGATTATTACTAGAGCCTCCCTGACCTTTGGTGTCTTGAAATTAAGCTGCTCAGGGACTGAAATAAGCATCTCATTTAGGTGCACAGTAGTAATCTCATCTTGAAGTATAATGACTGGAAGCCATTTATAAGCATTTTCTAAGGTATTTGAAACTGTTACTTAGTAGTTGGCATTTCCAAATTACACACCTCCTGAACTATTTCATATGGGGTAAAATGGCATCCAATTCAGCTTCTCATGCTCTTAGCTACGTGGAAATTACCTTGCTTTATGTTACAAAACTTTGTGCACGCGTTAATCGATCCACCTTCTAGGGGGTTGTTAAGCGTTTTCCTTAAATGCCTACAACTGTTTTGTGCATAACAAGCAGAAGTGTTCAAAATAAAAACGATTTAACTGCTGAAGCACATTAGGTTGTCTCTCATCTGTGCATATGCAGATTTGCTGGAAGTAGGACTCATTCACTCTTTTTCTACACACTTTAAATTTGCAGTAGGTAGCTTTTAGCACCCCACTGCATCTGATCATCAAGGTTTTAAGACTCCTTTAGTCTGGAGACAACACTTGGTTCCCTATATTATGTCCACCTGTGTAAGTGGGTAAGTGTCAAAGAACTGTGTTTCTCTAACTTTTCTAATTTCCACTGAATTTCCACAGAAATACTCTAAGAAATTTCCCAAATCCCTGCAACAGACATTAGGAAAAGTGTGAAGGGAAAATAATTGCCTACTTCACCTATAAAATGACAAAATATTAAGCACTTTTGTAAAACTTCACAAACTACAGAAAGAAGTGTGGAAGGAAACCAGTGGTTTACTTGGGAGGACAACTTTCTGAATTGAACTCCTTTCTAGCAAAGGAACAATGATGCAACTTTCTGCAAACACAACAGAATTGAACTGTAAGACAGAGAGGATGAACAGATAGTGAGGAGATCATAGCTAAGTGTACACCTGACAGAATCAACCCCAATTCCCATCAGTTGTGGTCTTTTGGACCTAT
>VYZW01006714.1:16211-26343 GCA_013401315.1 Balaeniceps rex
TTATCTTGTTGGTAAGTTTAGTGTAGTAGAACTTGTATTACTGCTGTATTGTACTATCATTGCATCATCATACTATGAACAAGCTAGTCATAAGAAGGTAACAGGGCTTAAAATGCACTGATAGTTTTTGAAGACAAGCAAGATTTAAATAAGCATGAGGTGAATCAAGCACTGTGTCCATTTACCGGACCACTTAGAAACAATGATCAGTGACACATTTCTTGCAGCTTTTTTGATTTGAGCAAGTTTGATAAAACTTCACATGAAGAATATAAGCATTCTTCCTCCACATTAATTTTGAAGGCTGGAAAGGATAAGAAAAATTAGCATTGGTAATTACATGCAAACAGATCTGACATTATTTTATTTGAACAAAAAACCAGATCACTTAAAATAGCACAAACAGCAGGTGCTGAGACGGATCAGTGGTAAGTAATCCTCCCAATGCTTCCTTGTAACAGCTGATTAAATTGTTTGCAAAACTGTAGGAAAGTTGTCCTCTATTTTTCTAAGAAACTTACATTGCAATTTAGTTTGTAACCATCCCACCATACTGGGCATCCTGTATTTTATTACCCTCATTAGAGCTGTCACTGACATGTTATAAGCAGATCCTTAGCATTCTTTATTTCTTCTGGGGACCACCACCTTGAGCTACTGTGATTTTAAGGATCGGTCTGCACTACCCAGCCAAAACAGACAGACATTGCAGAATAGGACACAAAACATCTGTATGAGAATAGGACATGCTCTACCTCTGACTCCAGCCTACCTGCAGAACCCAGTTGGTGGGGGTATAACACATTAATGATTCCAAAATGCATTATGTTTGGAAGATATCTGCAGAGCTACAGTACAGTTACTCTGAGACGCCTTCTTGGTGAATTTAGTCCTTTCAGGATTTAGTTTGATGGAGTAAAAACTCAACAGTCTATTTGTTCATAGCTGGCCAAGCTGTGTTGATTCAACAGAATACTAGCAGTGATTTCTTTTTACGCTAATATCAATTTTTTTTTATCCCTAGCATACCTATAGACCTTCAAGACGGGGGTCCTATGAGTCTCATAAAAGCCTTCAGCAAACAGTGTTGCCTTTGCCATTTTTTGCCCAAAAAGCAGCGAAGTTTTTAAGGACAGGTTAAGATACTAACACACAACCTTTTGAGTGATTACATACCTTTTCACCAGTCCAATAACCAACTGCAACAATTTTCTGTAGGTTTGCTCAATCTCTTGTTCCAGCAATGGTGCAGGTGTAACAGCAGTTCTCATTCCATAAGCCTATGTTATTTATCACCACTGTGCTTTGCTACTTAAAAGATACGAAAAGATGAGGGATTTCTGCAATCTCATTGGTACATCCTGTGATACACACTTCAAAATACAGAAAGAAAATTAATCATCATTCTTTTTTTTCCCCCTAAATCAACATTAAGATTTTTCCACGTCTTTCTAGTCATGAGCCTGTAATGTTGTACTAACTTGTCTTGATCTGAATGTACTTTAGACTAAAACCTCACTGTTTCACTCCATTTCCTAGCTATAGATATTTTCCTTGGTACCCTTCCCTTACTCTTTCCAAAGGAACTCCCAATTTTCTGTCTATACGTTCCTGCCAGACAATTTCAAATACAGTTTTCTTCAGTTCTGGGAAATTAGCCCTTTTGATATAAGCTTGTGATTGGACTTGTCATCTGTTTGCCTATACTAAATATAATCAGGTCAGGATTACTGGTCCCTAGGCAACCATCAGCTTCCAGTCCAGTGGCTAGTTCATCTTTATCCATCAAAATGAAACCCGGAATTGACTTACCATATATTCAATGCAATACCTTTTCACTTTAGCAAATTATCCTCTATTTTCTAGCAACAATAGCTTGTTTTATGTCCAACTGCACAGATCTTCCACTAAATGTCTCTTAAATTGAAGTTCCCCCATAACACCACCATTTTATTAACTGTGAATTACAGAGGTACTTAAAGTAACTCTTCTTTTCTGTAGGGTCATTTGATGGCTGGTAACAGATCCCTCCGGCAGCATATCGATCCACACGCATTCAAAAACTCATGGTTACATTCTCAGTAACTCCAAGAAAGGTAATGAAGTCTTTAAAAAAGAGTGCTACCTGACTTGTTATTCTCTCTATCCTTCATAAAGTGACTCTAATTCAGTTCAAATGATTCTACCAGTTACATGCAACTTCTCATCACACCTTTTGCTTGTTATCTAGACATCTACCATTACTGAAAAAGGAACTGAAAAATGTAGTCTCCATATTATATGGAGCTTCACTGCAATTCTTCTAGATGCACCAAGCTGCAGTCTGTATGTATTTGCCTTCCTTACCAACTTCTTATGAAAATGGGAATTTAAAACCCTCCTGGCTTTTTGTATGACATTTTCAATCAAGACAATTAATCTTCTTCCTGCAAGATGCAGAACACCTTGTTTCTGTGGCTCCCCTGACTACAGATGCAATGTAGGGTTCCACAAAAATGGACTTTCAGTTTACCTCCACTGGAGTACCTCCTGCTTAACCTCCAGCACTTTCTGGAGTCACAAAAGAGGGAATGCATAAAGATCTCTAAACAGATCAAAATCACCCTGCGAGTTTGGGATTTCTTTTCTTTTTCTTTTCTTTATACAAAGCATACATTTGTCTTCCTAGGACAATCTCTTTGGGAACTATTAAGAACATGCATGGTGTTTGACTTCACTAAACATCAGTGACAAAAGATCAGTAATGCTCTTTTGTCCTAATTCAAGCAGATCATGCTCATTTGAAAAGACAGATAGTTCGAAATCAAGTGATAATACAGAAATTCATTAAAAGGCATGGGGCTTCTGGTAAATTACTCTTCCCCTTATTTATAGTATTTAAACAATGTTACAATGCGAACAAATAAATCCCATCTTCTATACTGAACTATGTTACATGCTTTTATTTAGAAGTTATACTTAAATACTGCTTAACATCAATTATTTTTTAATCTTAATTCTTGTAAACTAGTGTTACGGATTTTTTTAAAATCCAAAATATGGAAGTATAGCCACCAGTTTTGATAAGAAAATATCTAGCTTAATTTTCAGCTCTTATCTCCTTGACTTTGCTGTTCTCTGAAAGGAAGTTGGCTATTGTCCAGCTTAACTCATGTAACATTTTGTTGCTTATGTTTAATGTAATTGCAAACATGACATGCATTCATAATTAAGCCCAAAGGGTAAGCCTAGAGCCTGAGACATGCTGGAAAACACTAAAATAAGAGTGGCTAATCTCTTCAAGAGCAAAAAGTGGAAAATATACTACTAATGAAAATAGAACAATAAAAATATCTATTGTAGTTCAAACATGCTGCAACGCCATTGCCCACAACATTGAAAAGTATGTAGCCGCTTTACTAATGAAATTAAATTATACTAGTTATAACAGACATGAGTCTGCACAGCCTACTTAATGAGTCTGTAAATCTAATCAGACGAACCTGTGATAGTCTGGTCCTGCCTGGACAGACCTGAAAAGCTGGAAGGCTTTCACTACTACACAGCAATAAATCTTAAAAACCTTGCAACACCACTTCTGACAGTTGCCCCTTCCTCTCAATCTGCTGGAAAGGTAGTATCCTACATTACCCATGAAGCCTTTCCAAAAAATGCCCAAACATTTGAATAACTGTGGATGTGTCCACACAGACCTCCGTTGACACTATGACCTTGCCAGAGACAAATTATATATAGCAGTCTTTATAGCTCTTGGCTGTAAGGAAGGGGGAACTAAGATAGACTGAGCATGAGTGATGGAAAGGGAGTAAATGTTTGCCTGGAGATTACTGATGGCAACATCCCAAAAGTAACATGAAGAAATAACCCTAATGACCAGTACCCAAAAGTAAAATGAGGGAGTAACCAACAAGAATAGAAAATGGGATATAAGTAAATCATTCAAAGTAGTATTAGATTCAGAGCCTCATGTAATGCTCAGGCCAAGAGACGGGTGACATCACCTGGCATGCTAGAGCAATTTTGACAGTGGAGAGGGGGAAGATCCTCCAAAGACGTGGAGGAACATCAGCCAGCAGGACCAACAACTGTGCAGAAGCACTGAGGCCTTTTCCTCGTTGTTGGACCTGGGACAAAGCTCTGCGTTGGTCCCTGACCTGGACTGTGGTCAGCACAACCCCATCCTGATCAGTGATCGGAGCCAACACAGGTAGCCTCCCTCAGCCACCCATCGGGATGAATAAGCAGGGGCAAGATCCCCTCTGGGTAGCCATGGTGTGGGCAGCAGAGAGTAGGCAACTGGAATAGGTCATAGGAAGTGTTGTTATTTGTTGTTGTTTTACATAGCTTTTTCTTTAGCTTTACTGCTTTACTAACTTCAGGTACTTTAATCAGTTAATAAAATAAGTATTTCAATTAAGCAAGGGTTTGTCTATTTCCCTGGCTTCACCACATGCAAATTAATCGATCGGCTGTCACAGCCGTACCGTGACAAAGTTCAGTGCACAGCGTGCGGGCAGGAGGCACTGAAGGTATTGAAAGCTGCAAATTGATCCCAGCGCTCCAGTACCACGGCTGCCCTCTGACAAACTGGGGGAGCATGCAGACAGCACGAGGCTGCCCTGCAACGAATAAATACCCCCATTACTAACTCAGTAGAAACCAACTTAAATGCTTCTTGGTACTTCACCCCCACTGCACAAAAGACCATGATATCAACTGTGTATTTATTTTACAAAGACAATGTGATGCTTGCATAGACGCCCACGTCCAGTTTTAGAATACAGCATGTTAGGTCTTATTTTCTTCTCAGAGGACATAAATAACCAAGAGAAATTGTGCTAATAGGCACCAACAATTATGAATAATAAAAAAGGAGAACAAAACAAAACTCTATAGCACATCTTTTGTATCTGGGTGACTGAAGGAAAAGAAAAAAATCACCTACAGCCCCACAGAAGAAAATCCTTATATTTCTCATAGAGCAATGGGAGACTAATTACCAGGAAGACATTAACGTATCCTTATGTACCACAGCTTAATAGGCAGAGCAAAGCCAAGCCAGGCTTATTCCTCAAATTTACAAAGCTGAGGGGTACTAAAATGGCAGCAACTCCAGGAAAAAAAATAGGTCTTCAATATTCAGTGTCCTAGAGGATACAGAAGAAACTGGAATAGCTTATGGTATTATGAACTTATAAATCTACTGTAGTAAAAAGATCAAAAGAAATGGCTGCCCTTATGAAGTATGAAAAATCGTATTAGTGCAATGGTATAAGTGTAATCAGCATTATGCTGGATTTTACTGATCATTCCCATCCATATCTAAAGGAAAACCAAAAATGGAAGTAGATTAATTTTGATGTGGGACAGATTCTGAGGAAGAATCTAATAAAACTGCAATACACAGAGGAATGACTTGACAGCAACTGGTATCAGTCTATCCAGGCAATAATAGGAGAACAGACTGTAATACGTGCACAAAGTCCCTTTTCCCATAACGTGTTCCATTTTTTCTCCACTTCTATAGCTCCAGGTCTACAAAATCTACAGTTTCACAGCAAGTACAAAGGACTTTAATAGACTGTTCTGAGACTAAAACATAGAAGCTGGAAAACTGAAAACAAGACAAACCCAACCTTACAACTTTCACACAAGAGCACAATCTTTTATATTGTGAAAACGATGAACTACAAGAAGCACTGGAGCTGAGTAAGACAGCCTGAATTCATTTTTCAGAAAATTGTAAAAGTTTTGCAATTTAAGTGTAGAATTAAGCAGCATTTTGAAAATGAATGCTAAATAGCTCAACAGTTAAAGTAAATGAATTAAAAAAAAAAGTTAATTAGAAACAAACATTGAAACACTGCCAAAAATGAACAAAAGAAAATAAAGTTAAAACTGCCAGGTGCAGCAGAGCAAGAGAGCAGCAACAGGGCTGATTACATGGGGACTGCATTAACTTCCACACTAGGTTGCCTTAAGACCAACATGAAACACGACAAAAGCCACAGCCTACTTGAAGCTCCTAACCCTTCCAGCACAAACGATTTTTAAGGAAAACTCTTGTATCAAGCTTTAAGAAGAATCTTCGACTGTCATTGTTTTAGATCTGTGCACAGTATATTTGGGGAAAATTATATTCTCGCTTGCTAAACCCTGCATGTGTAAACATAAAACTCAGCATAATCCACTAGTGAGCAGGAATACTAACCTTTGCATTTTGGGAATACAGTGAGAAGTCTCATCCTACTCATGTGATCACTGGATATCTTTACATCACAAATTTTACAAGATTCTCTTTTATTCTGGAAAATCAGACACTGACAAGGCCTTTTCTAAAACAAAACAAAAAAAACCAGAACAAAACCAAAACAAAGCAGGAAAAAATTTTGTTGGCATCGTATCTTACAATACCTAGCTTCAGTGAGACTAAAGAAAAACATGGAAGGTACTATCAAACCTGCAGTTCACTGTCCAGTCTGCAGTCTCCACTCTGTGCCTGCTTACCACAGCAAAAATCAGCAGACATCCCATTTTAAGAATTTTATAACATAAATAAATGTAAAAGGACTGCATGAATAAAAGGGCAATCGGAAAGGCAAGCATGACATCTCTGTTCATCTTCCTCCCCAGCAACGTCAGGCAACAGCTGCAGGCTTTCACACAAGAAACGTGACAGCTAGCAAAAATGGAAATAATACAATTTCACATAAGTATCGTTTGACTCCTCACCTTCATATTAGGCAGTTGAAAGTTGTGTGAGAAACAGCGAAACTGTAAGCCTCTGTTTCTATAATTGCTTTCCAAAGCATAGAGAACAAGCATACTAAACAATTATGTCAGTACAAAAGTATTACATAAATCAATTAGAAGACATTATATCTTATGCAAATATAAATATCAAAGCATTTCTCATTCATATTTCAAACTAAGGATTAAGAGAGCAACCCAATTATTCACTTAATCTGCTCATTTAAGAATCCATCAGCTAAAGAGATTAACATGCCTATGGTTGTGGAACATGAGGCAGCTTTGTCCCCGTATCCCCATTAGTCCCATTAATAAATGCATTCTTAGCATGTATTAACATTTCTTAGCTGTCACCTGTGAAATGTCCCTGAATTTGAGGTAATTAAAGCATATAACTTTCACTTCTCCCTTGTACCATACAGCAACTACAGTAAGGAAAGCCAACTCAAGTAATTTATTTTTAACAAACTAATCATTGTAAAAAGGTTGTTCATTTTTCTTTAGGAGACCAAATAAAATAAGTGAGAGAATATTTAAGTCACACTATTTAAAGTGTAACTGCATAATGATGAGCCTGTAACCAGAGGTACTCTATTGCACAATTACAAGCGATTAGAAGACTAAGAGGATGGTAATAGCTGCTCTACCTAAAAACCCCACACCCTCATGTAGCAATCAAGAATACTTTTTCATTCACTGAAAACCCTAAAGAATTAGCCAACTGAAAGACAGCTTGCCATCCCATACTACAATACATCTCGCAAGGAACTGGGGAAGAAAAAACAACCCTGGGATTGCCATCTCCCCCTCCATCCACAAGCCCTGCCCGGTCTACCACTGCTCCCAAAATGAGGATGGGCAGAGGAGGGGCGTTATCAGCGCTTGCTCTTTGATGAGAGGAGAACACATGCACCTCAAACCCATCACTGAGAGCCCGCTGTTCGAAGAGCGCTGCTATCTCCTTTATTTTAGCATTGCTCTCAACCGCACGGGAACCACAGCACTGCCCTGAGGGAAGACTACCATGCCTGGCCACAACCACCACTCTCTAGATACCTGAAGCTGAAGCAAGAGGGGTTGCAGAATGGGAAGTGAAAGCAACATGTAACAAGTGTCGATCCAGATTGCTTCTTTTTGGTCACATCACCTTATTTATAAAATTATGCTCATAAATACATGCACTGTTTAGCCGGGTCTATATAAAGTGTTCTACATAATTCACAAGAACTGTTGGGTTACTTCACTGCTGATTCACAAGTACAAATGGCAAATATGAATCTCAAATTCAGCACAAGTTCTTACTGCTTGCCATAAACCAGAGGGCTCAATCTAGGTAAGGGTTATAACAGAAATCTAATCTGAATTCCACTTTTTTTCCCCACATCGTTTACAGAAAGATAGCTATTAGGGTGTGTCCTGGTTTTGGCTGGGATAGAGTTAACTTTCTTCATAGTAGCTGGTATGGGGCTGTGTTTTGGATTTGTGCTGAAAACAGTGTGATAACACAGGGATGTTTTCGTTATTGCTGAGCAGTGCTTACACAGAGTCAAGGCCTTTTCTGCTTCTCACCCCACCCCACCAGCAAGCAGGCTGGAGATACACAAGAAGTTGGGAGGGGACACAGCCAGGACAGCTGACCCCAACTGACCAAAGGGGTATTCCATACCATATGATGTCATGCTCAGTGTATAAACTAGGGGAAAAGCTGGCCGGGGGTCCACTGCTGAGGAACTGGCGGGGCATCAGTCAGGAGGTGGTGAGCAATTGCATTGTGCGTTGCTTGTTTTGTATATTCTTTTATCATTATTATTGTTTTCCCTTTCTTTTCTGTCCTATTCAATTGTCTTTATCTTGATTCATAAGTTTTACTTTTTTTTTTTTTTTTTTTAAATTCTCTCCCCCAGCTCACTGCGGGGGAGTGAGTGAACGGCTGTGTGGTATTTAGCTGCCTGCCAGGTTAAACCACAACAGGGTGACAGAGTACAAGAGAGGGCAGAAAAGCAGTTAAGTACCTTGGCCGTCATAGCCTGCAGTATTGCTATGGAAAAGTGATTAACACACAACAAGGTCTCACCTTCAAAACCAACTTCAAAGAACAGGCATATTAAAAAATGGAGTCTGAAATAGCCATAGCAATTTCTGCATCAAGGAGACCTGAATAAAGGCATTGTTGCAAAGTGCATCTGCATGAAAACACACATATTTTAAAAATGTCTAGGAAACAACATTGTACCTATTTCATGTCTACAGTGATGCTATGCAACAAGTCAAACCAATTTTCATGGCATTCTTTACATCCTAAAAACTGATTCTTTATGCCAAGTTTGCCTGTTTTGATATTCTGTCATAACAGCTTTAGACAGAGCACCACAACACAGCACAAATCCTCAGAACAGGATCATGCTTTGGGCATTTTATTTCCAAAGATTATTTGCTAAAGCTGTATTCATGCCTGCATTCATTTTCTGTAGAAGTAGAATATATAAGCAGTGTAACTACATTTCAGTAAGATACAAATCTGATCTACAGACTGAAGTGAAGGTTGTCTCAGTTCTGAATAAGCACACCGAATATGTTAACTAAAAAGCTCAGCAACTGAAGTTTGTAAGCCTTTACATAGCCAATTAAACCAGGGGAACAATAAAGGAAGGTACTTGCCACAACACATAGCTTAGGATGCATTCTCTATGTATCTGGCCATACAGTGGATCCAGATACTGCAGACACTTGTGGAGGAAGCTTGTCTTTACAGTATCTATAATGTGTCAAGGTATATATCAGGCTCTTCCTTTTGCTCTACACATATAGCAAAACCAACGTGTTATTTTTCCCCTTGATCCCCTCTCATCAGGGGACTATCAGGACTACCACCCACAGAGGATAAGCCTTGAACATACACTCAATTAACTAATTTCCATTGTTTACTGTCCCTCACCTTCTTGTTTGCATGCACCTTTTCTCTACAGGTGACTTCAAGCTGACACGTTCAGACTCTCAGATTGGGATATAAATGTCAAAACCTTTTGGAGAAACAGTGACTAAGACAACTTATCCAAGTCGAACAACACACCTCAGTACATTAGCACAGTACGGGGTGGCTGGAACTAGTTTCAATTACAAATGGCTAGGATTATGAGAAAGGGCTGCTTTGTATGAATCAGGAATGACAGTTGTTTTTAATAAAGTCACTGATACACCCTGACCTCCTGTGAAGCATGCTCTCATTACCAGAAGTAACTCCAGCTTAGCTGGTTCTACACAAGGCTTGGCAAGTGTTAGCTGGTTCTTGGCAAGGCTGCTATCTCATTGAATAGCTGTTGAAAGGAGACTGCAGAACTTTCTGGTTTCTTTTCTGTTATTCACACATTTACAGGAAGGCCAT
>VYZW01006715.1:4978-25978 GCA_013401315.1 Balaeniceps rex
ACCTCACCTGGAGCCCTGCGTCCAGCTCTGGAGCCCTCAGCACAAGGAGGACATGGAGCTGTTGGGGCGGGTCCAGAGGAGGCCACTAAAATGATCCAAGGGCTGGAGCACGTCTCCTACGAGGACAGGCTGAGAGAGTTGGGGCTGTTCAGCCTGGAGAAGAGAAGGCCCCGGGGAGACCTTAGTGCGGCCTTGCAGTGCTTCAAGGGGGCCTAGAGGAAAGGTGGGGACAGGCTTTTTAGCAAGGCCTGTGGTGACAGGACAAGGGGTGATGGTTTTAAACTAAAGGAGGGCAGATTTAGGCTGGATAGAAGGAAGAAATTTTTTACACTGAGGGTGGTGAAGCACTGGAACAGGTTGCCCAGATATGTGGTGGAGGCCCCATCCCTGGAAACGTTCCAGGTCAGGTTGGATGAGGGTCTGAGCAACCTGATGTAGTTAAAGATGTCCCTGCTCACTGCAGGGGAGTTGGACTACATGACCTCTAAAGGTCCCTTCCAACCCAAAGCTTTCTATGATTCTATGATTCTAATAGCAGTACTGCAATTCTGCAAAACGATTAAAGAAGTGACTCATCATCCTGGAACAGAGAAGACCAAGGGGCACAGGAAAAAGGGAGGTGAAGTAAGGAGCAGTATGGAGAAGGCTGATAGGATTTAATGCCTCATTGTCATTTCAAACACAAGAACTAGGGAGCACCACATAAAACTACGAGGCTGCAGGTTCAGAACATAAGCAAAAGGATTTGTCTCTTCCCACAAGGGATAATTGAGCTGTGGACCTCCTTGTCACTTGCAGTAACAGATGGCAAATATTTACAGGAGGTTAAAAAGCTCATGGAAGATCCGTCCATGGAGGGCTACTGAGCAAAATGCACACTCAGTTGTCAGAATTATCACAGAAATAACACTGTACATTTGCCCTATTCTTTCACTTTTCTTTATGCATCAGATGTCTTTCCAAACGTCTTAACCAAAAACATCCCCACTTCCACAGTGTTTTACAACATCCTGGTTACTACCTTCTTTCCCCAGATAGGCTACATTGTGATGGCACTTTTTGGAATAATCCCGTGGGAAAGATTGTGGTTTTGAAGGTGAAGATGTTATTTTACTGTGTTGATGACCGATTGGCAAATCCACCCCCCTCTGCTGCGGAAGAGTTGTTTTGTGTTTCTGAGAGGCAGTGCAGAATCACCACCAGTGGAGAGGCTGCCAGTGAATGAAGTGCAGACCTGTTCCCATGATGCTCACAAAACCATATTTCTATCAGTTGAGACATCTGCTGCAATCATTACTTTGTTATTGCACGGGGACTGATAACATAGAATGAAAGCTAGGGAAATAGCAAAGCAGATCATAAAACAAGCTCACCCTCCAGAGTCCAGGGTCCAAGGACAGGAGCTTCTGGCCATAAGTGCAGTTGTTCTTGTTCAGATGAAGTTACAAGGGCATACTTTGAGACATATATATGTTTATACTGAAAGCAAAACAAAAGCTTTAGATGCATAGTGATACAGGCACAAAAAAAAGCCCAGGGACTAAGCTGGTAACTAAAAGTCACCATCTAATGACCTAGAACATGAGACTTTCACCCAAATGAAGTTTTGCAGAGAATAAACTAAAACCATGAGAGCCAAGGATGAACCTTCTTCTAAGAAACAGAACTTTTAAAACCTACTTTGAAGATATTTTTTCTCAACTGGAAAAAAAAAAGAATAAAACACCCACCTGTAAATATCTTATAGTTTTCCTTATGCAATGGAGGAGACTGATTTCCACAGGACACAAAATTAAATTGATGTTATCTTTATTTCTGTATCAGTCTGGCAGGCTGCAGACGTATTTTTCTCCTGGTCACGTGATCCTATATCCAGCTCCCATAATATACTTGCACCTTTATTCCTGCTTAGATTCTGTGGCATTTCAGTGGACATTAAAGAGGTAGAAAACAGTGGATTAATTCAATCAATTAAATAGAATGGACCCCACTGACTGTTAATATTATATCCATGCTTCTTAGCATCAGTCCTGAATTCAAACTCTCCAGGTTTCTGGAAGATGAAGACCTGAAGTCAGCAGCTGCTTTTTACACCTTGGAAAACTGAACTGCAATAAAGAAAAAAAAAAAAATCTCCAGAGATGAGTACATTTCATTCTACTTGGTCTCTGAGAACAATAAACAAAAGAATGATTAATGCTAATTATGATACTTGTGCTTGTAATGTTGAGAACTGTTATGGAGATAAATAAGTACATTATTTTACCTAAACACCCTGTATACATATTGTCATCTGGCATCAGATGGCAAAAGGATTACCCCAATGCAATGATTGTCACAGTAGTAGCATCTCAGAAGATCCGTTGCTCCATCATGTGACACCTGTGTGTGTTCATCTGCTAAAATTATCTTTCTCTGATCAACTGCTCAAGCAGAGCTACTTTTTCCAATCATCTGTTGTTGCAACCACGCTAATGAACATGGCTGGGGGTAAACAATAATAGACCATCCTTCCCCAAAGTGAAACATTTTTCCAACTTGTTGGCAGCCAAGAAACTCATTTGGTTGTAATTGTGCTTATGGCTGATCTCATAGTAAAAGCACATGCAACTGTCTAGGTGTACTGCTGAAAATCACCTTTGAGCCGGGAAAGGGTAACCCACAGAACGACTGGCCTAATGTGAACATAGATCTGGTCCAGGAGACTTTCCTTCAGAATAATTGGCACAAGGTGAGGTGAAAGCAGAAAATCATCCTCTAAATACCTGGAACACATAGCCAAAACCATTCAGAAAATCCATCTGGGAAAGTAAAATTAAAATCAACTGCAAGAACTGTGCAAGAAAAGAAGTACAGCATACGATAAAGAATCTGATCCAGAATGGGTGGTTGCAGATACGGGAACATACCAACAGATCACCGTCATACAAGGAGAGGATGTGCTTGGTAGCACATCTGGGGTTGGATCCTGAAATGACATATTTTCAGATTGTGCAATCTAAACTGAGGTTTAGCTTCAATTAGGAAGGAAGCCACAACAAAAAGTAGCAATAAATTCTCCAGGATTACAAAGGAAAACAGAGTGGAAGATTTGATCTGTAAAAGCATCAGTAACAAAGTATCCGCTTGTCCCCAAAGAGACAGAAGGAATCCCCATTCCTCAGGTTCTGCCTAACAGGCTTTTGTTTATGAAATACAGAATTAAATTAAATCCTAAATGTGACTAACATTCTTAAATTAATTAGTGAGGTAGATCACAAACCATGTAGCAGATTTGGCAGCTCACACCTATTCTGTGTCTGGGTGGGAAACGGCATATCAAGCCAGGATTACTGAATCTGTGTTCAGTGCTTTAACATCATGGTCTGACATAGGCTGACCTCTTCTACAAGCTGCTGCCTCATATTCACAGCTTTTTCTGTTACATTTCAGTGCTTGGGATCAGCCTCTTGGCAGTTTAACAAAATCTCAGCAGAGGATGTGAGCCTTCTAATTGCCCTGTAGAGTTCCGGCTTCCTTGGAAAAAGGAGAGGCACATGTTTCCCTCAGCCTCAACAGCGGTGAGACCTTTGCTGCAACCCACTAGAGCACATCTTGTATTCTTATTCTCAGAGGATTCGAGCTACCAGCACTGGTACTGTCATTGTCTTCTTTCAGCTTTTGCACTGGCACCTCCCTTCGTCTTCCTGGGCAAGGGTGCTCTCTCCAGACGTGTTCTGGATGCTCCTTGCAGCCTCTCCAGTGGAGCAGTCCACTCTTCAGCAGGATTCCTGATGTGATGCGCAGTTAAAAACTTTGAGACTCCCCATGCTGTGGACAGCCATTGTCACCTGGTCAATTGACTGATGATGGAAAAAGACTGGTCAGGAGAGGGTGAGGTCCTTCTTATCTTAGGGATGAAAGATGGTGGGAGAGAGCAATTCCATAGCTGTAGTAGGCAAAGAGGAACTGTGGCATTGGAGGTGGAGGAGACATGCCTGGAGAGATGTCTTCCAAGACAGGTGATGATGCTGGGAATCTGGCAAACAAAAGCTGATGGCTGGCCCGGGACTGCAGGGGCAGGCCTCTGAGGACAGTCCGTGTGCCCTCCTTGGGCATGGAGAAGGGTCCAGCAGCCAAGGCAGGGGAGTCTTTGCCTAAGCCTGGCAGTGTTTCCTTCTCTGGGCTGCCTCCGTGGGTGGGGAGAGACATACACCTTCCGCTGTTTTTACCCTAGCACCAACCATGTTAAACAACAAAAGTGTGTTCATTATTTCATAAACAATTAAAACATCTGCTTATCTGGGCCCAGGTTAAAGATTTTCCATCACAATACAAAAGAATGACAAACAACCCCTGAAATGTTATTCTAGCCCATTTTTAACAACATTGCCACAGTCTTGCAGACGTGCCAGAATGACCTTGTTCAAAGCATTCCCTCCAGCTGCAGACGCTGCCTTGAGCTTTAGATTAATTATTTCCCTTTCTCCCCCTAATTAGACTAGATTTTCTGGTTCTGCTCAATGCAACTGTGGCATAAATTGTTGCTCATACCTAACCCTACCAGTATCTGTTCAGTCGCCTCCCCCTGCCATCTCAGCTGGCCCAGAATTCATTCTGACAGCCTCTGGCATTTGATAATATTTAACAATAGATCATACAGAAGGTGTTTTATGTTTAATGGTATTTGGAAAAATGTCATATACCCTGAGAAGTTTTACACTCTGTCTATTCACATGCCAGCAAGTGAAGATTTGCAGAGTGAGGTAATGTCTCTCATTAAACCAACTGATACAACTGGAAAAAAGAGAAATGCTTTGGAACATTCAACATCTTCTTCAAGTCTTAACCAGAAACTGCAAATTTCTAGCTAAGTTCTGGCTGAGAACATCTGTGATGAGTTTCACTTACTATTTGAAATCAGTTTCAAAAAAAAGGATGGTTGGTGAAGATGTGAGGTGTGACGACTGTTGTAGGGTAAAAGATATTGCTAGAGCAAGAAGCAAATAGTGGTGGGAATCCAGAGTCAGTCTCCGAATTATCTACATGGTGATCCTGTGGACCAATTGCCCATCAGCAGCTTTAGCCCATCTTTCCTTTCACTTTCATCCCAAAGGAGTTTTCCATGCTTGAAATTACAATGTAAGCCAGTCTCACAAGAGAGGACAGTCAGGAGACTTGCTGTAAAAAAAATGTGCTCGTGATTTGAACTAGAAGTAGATACTCCTGATGAAGCCAACTTTTCCTCCAAAATCTCTGAAGAGCCCAAGAGTTCTGATGAATTGGTTTTACCCAGAAGCTGAACAAAAGTGCTAAGCCTTCATGCTCTTCTTCGGCCACAAATCCAGACGGAGACAGCTCTTATGGAATAGCAGATTTTTTTAGGGCAGGATCCTTTTAAACTGCAGGTCAATCAAGAAAGAAGAGGCTAGTAATGAACGAACCTTGATGTGGATCATCAAGGTATAAGCCAAGCTTCATCTACTACCAGTAAGTGCTGGAGTCAATTTCTAGGAGCTGCGAATGCTGAGTTGGTCTGCCACCTGCACATCTGAATGAGAGAGGTTAAACTACACACTTTGTTCTTCAGTGAACTTGCTTTCCCGAAGTCAGATTTGGACTCTGTCACTGATCCTGCTGGAAAGAAGGCCCCATGCAAGGGGGCTGACATCATGCGATGGCAGGCTCACCACATGCTCTCGCTGACCCCTCTAGCTACTAGCTCCTTCTGTGTTTTGCTACATCAAGACTGCACATGGCACAAAGGTTTATGCACAGTCCTTGTAGCTCACAGAAGGCCTCTCAAACAGACTTTCCTAACTCCTTTTTTTTAAAAAAAATCTGACTTTTGTCTAAAGTTATGACCTATTGCCCTCCTCTGAAATGGCTAATTGCCCAAGGCTAATTCCCTTTAGGAAGAAGAGCCCTGAATAAGAAGACCCAAAGAACTTCTCTCTCATTAGAACACATTATTTTAACTGGCATGTCTCCACACATGAGAAAATGAATGCAAAGTAAACTCATTTTAGGCCTTCCCTGGTCTCTCTGAAGCACAACTCCCTTCCACCTGATGCACATGGGATATTTCTTCTCTCCAGAGGGAGGTAGAAGCAGCTCCTCTCTTGGGCTTCAGCTAAGCCAAGATTTGAGGACTGATTCTGTACTTTTCAGAGGAGCGAGCCCCAAGGACATGCAAACTGGTGAGGAATAGAAATGTGAAGATGTCTTGCCTTGGCCTGTTGATATTTCTTCTGAAGCTCCCAGCTGGTGGATGCAGGCCTATGTCGAAAGGGAGAGCTGCTTGTCCATAACTGTGGGTCACACTGTAGTGTCAGGATTCAAGACTCAGCAATGAGAAGAACGGGTTTATACTGCAGTGGTGTATCATCAGTGTATGTTTCAGAGCTGCAGCGTGCTGGCTCTACGTGCAGACAGAAACTGAAGGTACACTGAGTTGGCCAGCTTTGGCTCCCATTTGCGAGTAGAAAGAGGGCAAGAAATGGGAGCTAACAGGGGAAGTTAAGGCACTCTTCCTTTCCCTGGTAAGTCTGCACCCTGGCTTACAGAGTCTGCACTTATGAGTTGGCTATCATGGTCCTACCTGCTTGTGACCTGCCCCAATCTTTCAGAGCAGGCTGTTCTCCAAGGAAGGAGTCAGCTAGAGATCCCAGCACCTGAGAGCTGGGCAGCCAAAGCATTCCCAGTTGGTGAGTAATAGGGCTTGGACATTTATTCCAGACCCTTTGAAAGAACTGGGAAGCCCTGAGACCCAGTTTTGGAGCTTCTGTGTGCTGGGAACTGAGGCTTTCCAATGTTAAGCAATGAGCAAAGCCTCAGCTAGTGCGCTTCCAGACTTCTACCTCTGCCAAACAGCTTGTGTGTCCTGAGATTTTCAGCTGGAGGGCCTAGCAAGTTAGAGCTACAGCAAAGCCTGTGTTTCCCAGCAAAAATAACATTTAAAGAAAAGTTCAGAACTTGAAAACTGAAAATGACTGAGCAGAGGCTGCATAGAGTTCGTAAAATGAGTGAGAACCACCATTAGGATCCAGCTGTGAGAAAGGAAAGTGAGATCCCAGGTCAGATCTACCTTGTCTTTTGAAGCATAAGGGCTCTCCTTTCAGAAATCTCCTCTGCTAGGAGTGGTCTGTCCATTTCTGAAGGCAAAGGCAGAACAAAAGTCAATGTTTTGAAGGTCTGGAAGCTTCAAAATTGTTGTGGATTATATTTTCCCAATGAATGCAAGTTGGTGCTAGATTGACTCAAACCAGGTGAACCTCTCTCTGTCTTTGGAAAGGAAGATCAGACTGAAAGGGAAGTATAGTCCCTTTGTGTTACAGGCAACAATGAAATAACAACAGACAGAAGGGACCACACACTGCAGGGCACAAAACACTGACCAGCACCTCAAACTAAATATTTCCTGTGCAAAAGCCCAAAAGTTTCAAAATGTGAGAAGAAAAGAGAAGGATCATTGATATTTCAGTGCCATGTGTACATGCCATAGGCAGGTATACACAGTTACCAAATGGCTTCAGGTACTGAACCATGTCTCATTCTGCAGGAAAGACGGAGCATCCCTAACAGTCCTTCACAAATTGGCCAGACAGAATTCCTTCCTGAGGCTCCTGGAGTAATCACTGTAATCATGAACACTGGGCCAGGATACAGAGATGTGGCACCTTGGAGGCATCAGTGCTCCTGGCAGCCCTGCTGCACCCATCCTGGGCTCCAGAAGACCTTCTGGAGCTCACAGGAGCTCTGGGCTTGCTAGGAGATGCTTTATTGCCTGTGAATGAATGAACTAACTCCCTTTCCACACATTAGATGTTTTGCTGTATAAAGTCTAAGGAAAGACAGAAGAAGACAGGAAGAGATATTTAGATATTTTTATGATCTCTTCCCATGACTAACGGGAAGGGGAGTTAAATGTTAAATTCCGTAACACTTCAAAAAATTTTTGTTAAGTACTGACTGGGGTCATTACAAGTAGCCATATTAATTGTGAAACTGTCCAGTCCCTGCTTGAAAGTTCTGAATTCACCAGGGTTGTAAAATCTCAGGGCAGTGAACTCAAGCTGGTAATCTGCAGATGACTGAAACCACCTCTGCGTAATGATACTTCATGACTAGGCATATTTATATCTATGTGATGCAAGCCGTGAACGCACAGATCACAGTAACTCCAGACTGATATGCAAGTGCAGATGGACAACGTATCAACCAGTCAAATTAACAACGCAAATAAAATTGACAACTGTTAAAAATTAACAGGGATGTCCTGTGCATTTGGTCTCTGTCTGTGTCCCTACTATCTCAGGAATATTTGCACCTCTGTTTGCTTATGAGACTGTCTAAACTTTGTGGACTGGGTGAGATGAAGTTTTATTTTGGGAGTTTTCTTTGCCATGGTAACCCATGAACTCACAAACTCACAGCCTGCGGTAACTCTCATCATAACTCTTCAGCTTAAACAAGTTCAATTTCTATCAGCCTTTCTGTTTCCCATGTACATTCATTCTTATATGCACATTATAAACACAGAAACAATGTATCCTAAAAGTCTGTCTGTTCCTCAATGTGCAAGTACTGCCCTGCCACAATCACCAAATTTTTAACCTATGGACTGTAGACAGAATTAGGATCTGTCTCTCATTTACTCTCCATCCTGCAGCTGATCAGCAGCATGTTCATAGTGAATCAGCAGTTCTGCTGCCCATCCTCTCATACTACTCTGGGTGGAAGATCGATCAGATTGGGTGTTGCATGCAAGACAAACTGCTGGCAGGTCATACGGCTCAGCAGTGTAGCTTGGTACAACTGCTTTTTTTATCCAAATGCAAAGGTGGAAGGATGGCATCACCTTCTGCTGATCCTGGCCCATTGATTTCTCCTGCTTTAAGCCAGCTTGCCTTGAAAACAAGGAAGGGGTCAATCAAATGAACAGCAAGCCAAGTAAGTCCTGGGAATGCAGAGGCATCTCTGGGGAATACCCTGGCTCAGCAGGACCTGCCTTTAGCTTGCTGGATCAGGCACCTTTTTATCTTTGCCCTAAGCAGAGGGTGGGAAGGGAGGCATCAGAGGGTGGGAAGGGAGGCATCTGCCTTGAACATCTCTTCCCACAGGAAAGTCTTTTTGGGTACCACAGAGCTAATGCAGGTTCAGGAAAAGAGGTGTAAGTTCATGATCTTTGCATGTGTGGTTTGCACATTGATAGATTGGCCAGAAAGGCAGAGGCAAGAAAAGATTTCAGCAGAGGGACTTGCAAAGGGACAGAAAAGAGAGGAAGGGGCTACTTTTACAGTAGGTTTTAACGGCTTCATCTCTGTTCATTCTGAGCTGGACAGGAATTTAATATGTTTTACTTAGGAAAGTTCCATTTTGTAACTGGTGTAATAGAAAAATTTTTGAAGATTCTCCAAATCTTGTCCTTTGTTCCTAGATAGGCTAAGATTTAGGTATACAAAAAACATTTATGTTTTCCTACCATTGCAAAGGCATAGGCAGATAGACCATGAGTTACATCACAAGTGTAAATGTCCATCTCAGCAACAAATTTATCAAAGTGCTGGTCAGTATTGCTTGAGCAAGAACTACAGGAACAAGCTAGGAAAAAGCACTCACACTTACAGTCTTTTTAATAGCTTTTCAAACCTTACTTCTGCGTTAGAGAAGGCTAGGAGATGCCAGGCTGAGAACTGCGAGGTGAGAACCCAAATACCTAGTGATATTTCAGTCCAGATTGATTTAAATGGTTTGTAAGAAATTCACTCATTTTCTCAAAAATATACTACTAGTCATTATGTATGGTAATGGGCATGCTGACATCACAGGGTTGGGGTTAAAGAGGAAAATACACCACTTTCAATATTTCCTATATATTTTACTTACTTGTCTTGTTGAATGGGTGCTTCATTTGGACTGGGCTTTATGCACACATGAGCATTACTTTTGGTTAAAAAGTCTGTCTATAACCATAACTTAACCATTAATAGCCTAACAATTTTTTTGAGCCCAAAAAGCACAAATAAATTATTTAAATGTTAGAACCCGTTTGAATAAAGACCGAGGAGCACTTTGCCTGCTTCTTTGTTGTTCTTGTTTGTTTGCTTTGTTTTTTAAGAAAAGGGCAGAAATGAAGGTTCAAATTCCCTTCTGTAACTTTGGGTTTACTAATGCCTCCTCTTGTAAAAATCCATCTTGAGGGTGTTTGCACCTATCTCCCAGGAGATGGCAGAAGAGTCTTGATGATGGCAAATAAGCATCATTGCAAGCTGTCATTTTGCTGGGTGACTGATGTTTAAGCAGTGGGAAAAATCAGGGAGCTGTTGAGGTACGATGATCAAATGATCAAAACCTTACAGTTTACAACCAAGGCTTTTCATGCTGTCTGTAAATTTATGCCCTCATGCTATGCATATAGTGACATGTTATGGCTTGATTTCATGTCATACGTACCTCTGGATGAAGCAAAGTGAAAAGTCAGTTATAATGCGTCAGCTGGGAGCAAAGGAGGTTGTAAGGGGCTGGGCTGTCTGTCAGGAAGATCTTTGGTCAGGACTGATGGGATGACAGTGTCAGTTTTTAGGTTAGAACTCAGACTGCAGGACTGAATTCCTCAAAATGAGGTCACAATAATCACATTTTATAAGTCTGTGGGTGGGACATGGCAGAAACTGGGGTGGAGGGAGCCACAACGCCGCACAGTTCAGACAAAGCTCCTGCACCTAACTGCATGTGAAGTGGTACTGTGTACATCAGGAATAGGGCTTCCAGATAGCAGCACTGGCACAAAGTGCATTGGACTGGCTGAGAGCAAGTCAGAGCTGCTCCAGCTCAGGACTGACACCTGCTAAAATCTCACCATGTGATGTTGAGGTATCTTGCAGGCATCAGGCTGCCTGGTCATCCACCAAGCAACAGTGGCAGTGCATCATGTAAGGTGCACCCAGCCCATGGAGGTGTGGAGGGACCAGACATGACACAGCCAACAAACCAAAGGGTGTTTTACATGGCCAACATAAAGGGCATGGGACTCACCCTAGCGGTTTCATAGCTGGAGTGCTCTTCCGCTGCACAAGAGACCTGGTTCAAATCCCTCTCTATCCAGAGCCAGATGTCCCACCTCCTGGTAACGCACACTCATCAGCAAGTTATAGGCTGTTTTACAGCAAGTTGTTGTTGATCTACCAGGCTGAACAGTCTCTCTTTAGCTCTCTTTAGCACTACTTCATAGGAAGCCGAATATTTTTAACAGGCAGGAGAGGAAAAGTCTTATTGTAAGATGTCTTAGATCTGCTGTTCAAGGTTTTTCATGCAGGGGAGCAAGGACCAATTCTGAACAACTTAATTGTCTTCTGCTCTTAGCTATCAATCAGCTTTTGAAACCTACAGTTTCAAAAGTAAGCTAAGACTGATATTACAGATCTACCCAACAAAAATAAGGAAACTACATACTAAAGGCATGTTTTAGACAAGTGCAGAGTTCATAAAGCAACAATTGCCTTAACTCTGCCCTCTAATGATACCATGATGGAGGAAGAGTAAACCCAATCTTATGTACGTTTTAAAAAACACTTTATCTGATACTATAAAATCTGCAGTCATAGCAGTAGTTGTTCTGTGGTTCCTTTGTACAAAAGAGTTAAGGATCAACTAGGTTACTTAGTCATGCTGCATTATTTTTTTAGTGTTATTTTTGTTTTGTTTTGTCTGTGAGGTCTTTGCATTTACTGCTGCACACCTTACTCAGCTTGTAGTCTAAATTTGATTAATTCAAAAGTTTTCCAGAACATCAGAGGCAAAAGGCACATACTGAATGACACAAAAATCTTCTTTTCTTTTGAAGGTATATAAATAGCTGCCCTTTCATTTTAGCAAAGACCTTCTATCTCATTTTTCGTAGATAAGTATAACACTGTTGCAAATAAAGATCGTGTGTGAAAAAAAAAAACCTCACTGGATCAAAAATCTAAACTATTTAGCTGTTTCCAAGATTATTGTTGAAACTGAATTAATATTTAAAAAGGACATTAATCTGTCTATGACCCTGAGATGCTGTAGTGAAGGATTTTTGTTGTTACACATTAGCTCTGCCCAAGAATTTTTTAAACCATTTAGGAATTCAACATTACTTGCCTCTGATGGTGAATAAGCAATGAAGTTACCTCCACAAACCCTCTTACATATCAAACCAACACACAAAACTAAAAGAAAAAAGAGATTTTCAGTATTTTCAAGCTGCAATTTGCATGATGCAGGTGCAATTGAGTTTGGCTTTTGCTTGGATATATTTCTGCTAGAACCTGATTGGCAGCCGCAGGAACCAAGTTCAAAATTTAGCAATCACTGAATTGATGTCTGCTAAGAAGAATATTAAGTTTAAAGAAATTTTAAATGAAGTGGCGTTCAGCTGGCTCAGCCTCCCTACTGAGAAAAAATAAATCAAAGAGCTCAACAAAGAGCATCTTTTGAGTAGGGGGCAAGGACAACAGAAAGATAATCTGCTTAATATATAAAAAAATAACAGTTCTCTTTTAAAGGTAACACTGCTTGGCTGTTTTCTCTGGCATTTTGATGAGGCAGCCCCTAGTCCCTCAGACTCCTGTCCCCCGGGGCAGTCACCCCTTGCTGACAGCTGGGAACTGCAGGACCAAGGGCTCTGGTCAGGATCCTCTGGGGCAGAAGGCACTATCCGAGCAGCATGGACCTGGCCATGTCACTCCGGGCTGGCTCATGCAGCTTGCTGCATGCGCTCTCTGCAAATGGATCTGTTCTCATCAGCAATGCAGGCAGCAAACAAAACTCCCCATGGCTCCAATGAGAAAGACTCTTCTTCTGTCCTTGCTTTTTCTATTGCCTAAGGCTAGAGGGACACCTCAACATCAGTCCATCGGAGCACAGGTAGATGGCCCATGCTTTACATATTCTCTCCACTTCACAATGTCTTCCATGTTCTTGCAAGCTTCCTGTATACACATATAGTCCCTTTTAAAACATGTTTTGATGAATTTCTGGGGTTTTTTTCTTTTTTTCTGGCTGCTCTGCCAGTCAGGGTAGACTTCCTCTGCACACAGCTCAGAGAGGAGCTGAAAGGGGTGCTCAGACACCAAAACAGAGACATATTTTCTGCTGTCCAGATCCTTCCACTGTAATGCCAGCTCTGCTAAAGGGATACAGGGCAGGGCTGTGCACAGACCTTTCTGTCTCTTGCTGCCACTGGTCACTTGGTTTTTCTGCTTAGGAAGATAAATTTCTGGATTTTATTTGAACTGGAGATTTTTTTTGTCTGGTTTTAGCTTAAAAGTCTTCCCAACTTCTTGGAGTAAGGGGTCAAAGCTGTGGCCAGTGAAGCTATGTGCCATGGGATGCTCTGAGGCTCCATGTAATTCATCCCAGAGAAGAGGAGTGGCCTCCCTTCAGGAGGAGATAAAAGTTTTCACGTTAACACTTGAATGTGTCAGAACTAAGATGATGATGTTGTGTAAGGGGGATATATGTAGAACAAAGGTCAGAAAAAAGGCTGAACAGCGCTAAACAATTAGCAACCTGGAATGGCATTTGCCTTCCCTCTTTCTTCTGCAGAAATTGGTCTCTGCTGGAAATGAGGTTAATGGCCTTCTCCCCACAGCAGGGATCTTGGATACAACCTGTCTTTCACCAGTTCAGGGATCACATTAATACAGGAAACCACATTTGTAAAAGCAGCTTGTTTATCTCACTATGTTAAAAATGGACTCATTTTGCCATAATACAGAATCCTTAATTACAGTGTCATTATTTTTTCAAGGAATGACTAAAGCATCTCAACTGTTCCCTAAGATCTTTGTCCTAGTTCACTTGGAATCAGTTATTCTGAAAAACCCATAGAGTGAAAATTGTTCCCTTTGTCTGTGTGTATGTGTATGCATGTACACCAGTTTAGCTGTGGTGGTCCCTCTGTGGATAGAAGCTGTTCTTCAAGTTATCAAACGCCTGGGATCAGTATACTTATCGTTGCCAGTACCATGAAAGTTACTTTCAGAAATTTCATACTTGACTTGGCTGAGCACTTTGGGATTCAAAATATAAATACAACTTCAAGATGTACCATGTGCTCCACTGAATGGTTTTGATGATTCATTGATTACTGATTATTCATTGATTATTGAAATAATTTTTTTTATTAGGCAACTCCCAAATAAAAGAAAGATTGACACAAGGTAAAAAGATTGCCTAGCAACTTTACTAGCCTGTTCTTGTAATATACGCATAAGATGCGCAAATACCGGCAGTGGATCATGGATAGAGTAGTTGTGGATAGATCAGCAAGGAGATTTCGGTGTGCAAACTCTTATGCTGTCCAGGACACCATAATGCAAAATGAGATCCTAGCCCCCTAAGCAATGTATAGGTGAGTGTGGCAACTGAAAATGGGGTAAAAGAAAATCATTTCAGCTCCCTGGTAAATAGCAGTGAGAGAATAATGCTGCCCAATCTGCTTTCCTTCCGTGGTTTTGCACTGGTTGCTCCAGGCTCTCTTCATGGGTAGACAAGTGAAAGCAGAATTATTTGTTCTACTACCTGTCCCTCAAATGTTGAAAGTGGGACCACTATAAATTAAATGATGTGGAAAACAACTAATTTTGTTGTTGCTCTGTCTTTGGGAATTTTTTTTTTTAACTCCACTGTGGATTTTTCATTATCAGAAACTTGCAAAACATAAACAATGCCTTTTTTTCCCTTAAGGGATCATGCGTCTGTTTTTCAGTAGACCTTTGCCAAAAGCATCCTGTCACCTGCTGGAAGTAAAACAAATGAACAGAAACCTTCTTGCAGTTAGTGGTCACTTCTCATCAAGGAAGTGGATGTAAAGAAAGTATTTCACAGCATGTCCTGCAAGAACAATGAAATAGTGATCCACCAAACTCAAATGGCAGTTAAGTCTTCCTGTGATCTAGCTAATGAAATATACTTTCCTCATGGATCCCACTCATCTTCTTCATTAGTCATGTGCTATCAACAAAGACCTTGCTGTCCACATTTCCAACCTAAATGTGCCGCATCCAGGCTCTCTGGTGCAAAGTTGCCAAATCTCAGCTGCTGATCTCTCCCTGACTTGTTCACAGCCAGGCCCATAGCCCAGGCAACACAGGCTGCCCCGCTCCAGACCTCCATGTACTCTGCGAGCCTCCACCTAGCTATGCACGGAGCAGGAGGACATGAAGCAGGTGAGAAGCTGAGACTCTGCGTCACTGCCTAGCAGGGAGAGCTGACCCAGGGACCCTGACTACAGACCTTGTTCTTTTTCTACAGCCCAGAGCTGCAGCAGAAGATCCCCCTTTCAGCATCAGAAGATCCCCCTTTGGGGAGTCTTGTGCTAGCAAGCAATAACAAAACTCTGATTACTGGCATAGCCTGTGGCATGGACCAGACCCACTTGGCTTCTGCTGTTGGTGGTAGGCAGTGAGCTGAGAAATTCTGGGTCAGGCATTATCCTCTGATTCCTCACATTTTTATAAATGGGGTATTGGATTCAACTGGCTAATCGTCTTCCAGAAGACAGAATCTGATACTTCATACATCATCCCGAGTGTGAACATCTGCAGATCATTTTACATGAAGGGAACAGCAAGTCTGCAAAAGAAATATGCAGAAAAGCAAACAGCACTGTCTGCTTCTTTTTGCACAGATGGCATCTTCACTACAAAAAGTGGAGATGATGTCTTCTTTTCCCCACAGCTAGGTGATGAACACTACCAATTCTATTACTCCTAAAGGAAATTTATTCTTTAATAGCTAGTCAATGCTCACTGCTGACTGCAACTGTTGGAAGACCTTCCATGTCTTCCTCTTGGCAAGACTATACAGGCTGGGAGCTGACAAACCCAGTACCTACATAGAATCACACCTGCTCTAGATCAGCAAGGTTGTGTTTTTGTTTTTCTACTAAACTCACAAACTGAAATTTCACCTGTGCTTCTATCTACTGAGATAATGAATATAATTACATTTTCCCAACAGGTCCCTGAGATGACCTCCTGAAAGAAGAAGACCTTGTGTAACAAAAAAACCCCAACAAACCCAAACCAGAAAAGCCAAGAAATATTGGAAATGTAACTGTTTTCACTCTTTTTATTTCAGTTAAGGTAGAAAATTGGGAAGAGCATCCCAGGATGTCTTTGCTCAGATCTGTGGTGAGGCTTGCAGAAAATTGTTCTAGATGACAACATTATTATTTAAATCTCTGTCGTGGCACTGTTTAAACAGTGGAGCTATTAAACCAGCTACAGAGTAGAAAGAGGTGGGGGAATGTGCATTTTTGGTGAAGAAGGATGACATGAGATGGAGATGGGAAAGGAAATGCAGCCATCATGGGCTTCATGCTTCAAGCACCTGCTTCCACAGTGCTTCTTGCAGGGCCCTGAGAGGACTCAGATAATTCAAATCTGAAATCTGCTTACTGGGAAACTAGCAAAGAATGAGTAGGCTCTTACACTCCTCTTAGGTGTTCTGGCTGGGGGCATTTTATTTGTGTAGCACACTGCAATGCTTGTCAGTTGATATTCTTGGTATAGATGGACTTTTCCAACAAAAGATTGCATTCAACCTATATTAAAGCAGAGTTCAGACTGAAAGAACAGACCAATTGGGGAGTGTTAAAAACCACCACAGGGATGTTGTTGTTGCATGTGTGATAAATTCAAGAAATTCCAAATGATTATTACATATCAAAATAATCCACCCATAGTTAGGGAAGAAAAGATGTTAAAGCACTTCAGATTACCCTAAATCTTGCCAAAAGTGATGAGAAGTATTTTTGTGGCTCCGGTGCCAACTCATGTTATCTTTAAAAACAAACCCACATGTTCTGCAATATTTTGTGTCTAAGAAAGTAACTCAGCTGTGAAAAAAGTCTTATTTGGTTGTGTAGATTGAGTACTTCCACCTTATCCATATTTGAATGTCTTTCAAGTTGTAACCTTAACTGAATAATTTAAGTTTATAGTGCTTGTTTTGAGAACATTATCTCATCATGGAGTAATTGCAACTTCCTTGTAAGACTGATTGGAGAAAGACATACTCAGAGAGGAGTTATGAATGGTTCACTGTCCAACTAGGGTCTTGTATCAAGTGTGATTCTGCAGGAGTCTGTGTTCAAACTATTCAATATTTCCATTTAACATCTTGTATTGAACAGATTTTGCTTACATTTGCAGATGAAACTAAACTGTGAGGGATGACGTGTACAGGGAGACACTTTGGACTAAGAGTGGTCTTTCCTGGCAGCCTGGAGATGCAGTCCTTTATTTTTTAATAAATACTGTTGAACAAGAGCAGGTACATGCCATGTAACTTCAGCAGGAGCACTTGGCTCCATGTAACCACATGGGAAGTACTGGCCATTTTGAAAAATCTGGGGCTTATTATGGATCACAAATTTGATGTGAGATGTGAAATTAAACAACAACAACAACAACAACAAAGCAAATAGCATAAGCAACGGCTGTGGAGGAAATAGCATTTCCTTGGCCAGGGAGAGGAAGGAGCACAGTTCAGTGACAGGTGAGCGGGCAGGCCAAGCTGGGCTCCTGTCCAGTGAACACTTACTGAAGGCACATACCCAAGCAAGGCCAGATGTCCCTGGCTGTGTAGGACAGCCTCAGCTGGTGGTGAAGTACTAACTCTGCAAGGCCTTTCCAGATGTTAAGACCACCTGCTGGTGTAAGGAATCTTTCCTGGGAGCTGGTGGAGAGGAAGGGGGGACCACAACCTCGTGCACCAACGTTTGAGGCAAGGCATTTTCATGGCCTGCTCATGCTGCAGTGAACACCTTCTTCCAGCCAGAGGAGGGTTGGCCCATTGTGAATTGCAGACCCAGAATTTTGAGTGTTGGATTAGGCATTCAGATGCCAGAGAAAGGTGAGATTTAATGTCCTTCCTTGGCATTTCCCACTCTTCACACCAGCAGTTCAGGATCTCATTTTGAAATACCTCTGTCTCTTCATGTATTGGGCAGATGATGTGGCCTGACTCAGCCTTACATGGCAGGATTGCCACCTGTAGCTTGGCTTTGATCATTCACACACTTTGCTAGCTAAGAAATCCCAGCTACCCTTCTTGTGGACAAAACTGGGGCTCTTCCAGGGCCTCACAGATGCTGAACATCATCACAAGACCGGCTGTGTGCATGTTGGGAGCCCAGCCACACTTCAAGTGGATGCACACTTAAAGACTGCTTTTTTTAAAGTTCTCTTTAGCATACCTCTCAATGTGGGTTGGTGCTTGTGAAACATGAATTTGGACTTGCATAGGCTTTGCCAAGTATTGCTCAGTGTTGCCAGCTGGACTAAGAGACGACAGAGGCAATTATCTGAGTTAGAGTGGAAACCATCCTGTCTGGGCTGCCCATGGCTCAGGCTACACTGCTGGACACTGTTCTTACCAACATCAAGAGATGGGCCCTGCAGTTTGTGAGGGGCATGGAGAAGGGTCACCAAGATGGTCAGGCCTGAGATCACAGGGCCTGCGAGGAGAGGTGAGGTGGGATGGGCTGCAATAGCCAGGTGAAAAGAAGGCTGAGGGAGATCAAACTGTAGGTACAGCTTGAAGGCAATTACACAGGGGGACAGAGCCAAATGGTTTTCAGTGGTGCCAGTCGACACAAAAGGAACAACAGCCACAAGGCGTGTATTGAAAAGTTCAGGCTGGACATCAGGGGAAAAGTGTTTCCTCAAGAGGATGGCACAGTCTTGGCACAGGTCACTGGAGAGGTGGAGGATCTCTGTCTTTAGTGAGATTCAAGGTTTGACTACATAAACCCATGGCTATCCTGATCTAGTGTTTGGCATAGCCTTAATGCGAGGAGGAGAATCCAGTGATCCTGTCCCACCAGCCCTGTTGGGGTCTTGTGATTGTGTTCTTTGAGGTCACTGTGTTTCCAGGGCTATGTCACAGAGCCACAGAATCACAGAATCACTGAGGTTGGAAGGCACCTCTGGAGATCGTCTAGTTCAACCTCCTCACTCAGGGCGGGATCAGCTAGTGCAAGGTGGCCAGGACTGTGTCCACTCAGGTTTTGAATATCTCCGAGGATGGAAACTCTACAACCCCTCTGGGTAACCTGTGCCAGTGTTTGACCAACTTCACAGTAGGAAAGACTTTATGTTTAAGTGAAACTTTCTGTATTTAAGTTTGTGCTCATTGCCTCTTTTCCTGTCACTGGTACCACTGAAATGTCTGGCTTTATCTTCTGAACTCCCTCCCACCAGATATTTATGTACATTGATGAGACTCCCCCTGAACCTTCTCTTCTTTTAGGCTAAAGAATCCCAGCTCTCTCAGAGCTCCTTGTAGGCTTAGGGGTTCCATGAAATAAGGGATTTAGGAGCAAAATGCTTTCTGCATGCATCCTTATTGTCAAACCATGGGAAGGGTCTTGCAGGACAGGCTATTCCTACAACATGCATAAAGTGTCTTCATCCCTGCAGGCCCTGAGTATGACAGTATGGATATAAGGTCCTCTGCAGCACTTGGCCTGGACTGACAGCAAAGACACGAGGATGGAGTCTGGTGCTCTGCTGGTTTTGGCTGGGGTAGAGTTAATTTTCTTCATAGTAGCTAGTATGGGGCTACATTTTGGATTCGTGCTGGAAGCCGTGTTTCCAGAGTTCAGGGATGTTTTAGTTATTGCTGAGCAGTGCTTACACAGAGTCAAAGCCTTTTCTGCTTCTCACCCCACCCCACCAGTGAGTAGGCTGGGGGTGCACAAGAAGCTGGGAGAGGACACAGCCGGGACAGCTGACCCTAACTGACCAGAGGGATATTCTACACCATATGACATCATGCTTAGCATATAAAGCTGGGGGAAGAAGAAGGAAGGGGGGCACATTTGGAGGTATAGTGTTTTGTCTTCCCAAGTAACCATTACGCATGATGGAGCCCTGCTTTCCTGGAGATGGCTGAATGAATTCCTTGTTTTGCTTTGTTTGCGTGTGTGGCTTTTGCTTTACTTATTAAACTGTCTTTATCTCAACCCATGAGTTTTTTACTTTTACTCACTTTTACTCTTCCGATTCTCTCCCCCATTCCACCGGGGGAGGGGAGTGAGTGAGCGGCTATGTGGGGCTTAGTTGCTGGCTGGGGTTAAACCAAGACATGCTCTTAGAAACAAGCAGAGGGAAGGGGAAATATTCCTAGTTTATATTTTACCTGATTGAAATGTTCAATGAGAAGGGAAACCCTTGGGCTTATTTTTCAGTGAGGAAAATGTCTATAGAAGAGGAGTGAATTGGATGAGATTCAACACACATGTGAGCTGCAAAGCAATTGCACACAGATGCAGTGTGCAACCCTTCGGTTGAGTAGTGTATAACCTTTTCTGTTTTATTCGGTGATAGGGAACAGTTTGGGAAACAGGAGTGTTCTTAGAAGGCACTACTTTCAGGTTTGTTTTCAAGAAGCATGGATTGGATGGGATCCTGTGACTGAATTCAGATTCACAGTGTACAAAACTGATACAGCTCAATAGACTTCATGGGACTTAACTGCATGAATATTCAGAGAATGTACCCAAATAGCCCAGAACAAAAGCAAGAATCAGGATAAATCTTCAGACCCTCATTCATAGCAGAGAAAAGCACCTTGTACTCTGGGGACCACTTTTTGACTGTGTGCACAAAACTATAACTAGTGTTGACACAGCAGCAGATATTTCCCACAAACCTGTAGTGACAGGAGCAAGCTTTCTGGATTTGCATCTCTGTGACCTTTGTTACACCCCATGGAGCCATCTTTAGTACATGTTACTGCTCACAGGAGGAACACAGCGCTTACAAGTCTGCAGCTTTTACTGGGGTTGTCTGTGCAAAATCCCAGACCTGCAGTGCTACAGGGATTAACAGGGACAGCGCTCTGAATCCAGCTCTCTGCACAGTGATCTGTGTCACCTTCTGTCACCCTGCTTGGAAGCTGCTGCCACTCTGGTAATTCCCAGAAAAATCTGGACCCACAAATGTTCTGATGTAAATATAACCCTCAGAGAGA
>VYZW01006717.1:0-71732 GCA_013401315.1 Balaeniceps rex
GTGAAGAAAGTTAACTCTACCCCAGCCAAAACCAGCACAGGGTCCCCACGGAGATGCCACCCTCACCCACCCCAGTGCCAAGCCCCAGCCTGCCTCCAGCCTGGGACCCTCCACAGCCACCCAGCCCCATCCACCCTCCACCCCCACACCACCCCCTCAGGGCTGTGTGGCAGGAGCAGAGATGGAGAAGGCGCTGATGCTGCCTTGCAGCCCACCCTGCATCCCCACAGACATTTTTGCTGGGGGGGGGGGGCACCTTCTGCCTGAGGACACTGTTTCCTCCTCCTGAGCACGCAGGCTCTGCGGGCTTAGGCAGCGAGCCCAGTTTCAGCCCAGTTTCAGCCCTGCACATCGTATTTTCCTTGATAGAATGAAACAGCGTTAACACCTGACACGGCAGGAGACGACGCCACCGCAGCAGCTCTGGATGGGGCCTGCCCGTGATGACACACGCAGCGACGCATCTGCAGCACCCCGGGTGACGGGAGAGCACCCAGCAACCGCCGCCTTTGCAAGCGCGCTGGAAACTCCTGGGGAGCTTGGGGTCACAGCCGTGTTTATAACCTGACCTCGTTGCCTGCTCCCCACCGAGCGCTCAGGTCTCAATTCACGGGGCGGGTGAAGGGGGGTACCTGCTGCCCACCCCTCGTCTCCTCCACCCCTGTTTAGATGGAGGCTTCACCCATCCTGCGCACTTGGACTGTACAAAGGGAAAAGCGAAGCTCCTGAGCAGGAGGGAGGGAAAACAACAGCCAAGTCTGGTTGATTAAAGCCCATTTGCTGCAGGATGTAAGCAAATAATCCAGGCTGACACCATTAGCTTGTGGCAGATGCCGAGTTCTGCGTTTCGCAGGGCTCTGGCAGGAGGGGCTGACTCTGTCCCCTTGATCCATCTTACTTTATGCCACGTCTGACGCACTGCGAATTTTTACATCGGCGCATCCTCTCCCAGAGGCGCCCCGGGCTCGGCGTAGCTGCGGCACACCGTCACCACGACACGTTGGCTCACGTCACCTATGGCTGCAGCACTGGGACCTGCAGGCACGGGGACGTCCGCAGCCCCCCCGGCTGCTGCCTCTGTGCTGGACGACGGCGTGCGAGGCAGAATTAGTTTCTTGAATTTCTCTGGTTTGGAGCGATATCTGCCCAAATTTGGGGTTCACTCCGGCTGGATGCAGGGTGCTGCTGCCCAGACGAGTCGGTGTTGAGCGCACAGCAGCATGAACAGAATTAGCTCCCTCATAATCTTCCTTCGACTCTTCGTCTTGCTATGCAAATAGCCTCCTTTTTTAATTTTTAATTAAAACAAGTCATTTTGAACTGGAGAAACCCTGCTAATCCTTTGAAAACCTGGCTCCGACTTCAATTTCAGTGCAACTGGTAAATCCTTCATAAAGGAGCAATAAATAATCAATAGCTGTTTTAATAAGTATTTAATCAGTTGTTAAAGGTACACCGGTTACAAAGTTTATCAGGTCAGCATATAGTTTATAGCTGTGGCTCATAACCACCTGTCCTATATATTATGCATGCCTATAGAAAGCTTAAAAATCTATTCATTAGCGTTTTAAATCCTTCCTAATAAGTGTGATAAAGGATGACCTACGGCTGGAAACTCTGAGATCCATCCAAGCAGCCCCCGCAGCAGCGCTGCTCCTCACCCTGCCCATCTCCACAAACGTGGGGCTCGCTCTGAACGCTGCACAGCTCATTGCACACACGCGTGTGGCCGTGCTGGAGCTCACGGGGCTCCCCACGGGGCAGCACGCGGCCCCCAAAAGGCAGGTTCAGGAGGTAAGTACATCCACATGCTCCTCACCACGGGGTCACGACGCCTTTAGGCCAAAGCTGCTGATCTACGTCAGCGTTGGAGGCAGTGTTTTCTCCCATCTGCTTGAGAAAGCCAAAGTCTCTCCTTGTGCCAAGACAGACAAAAGCTGTCCCACCAGCAGTGCAACGTGACAGCAAGGAGCATCCGAAGTGCCCCTGACCCTCAGTCCTGCCCTTCGGTTCAGAGCTGAATTCCTTTGAAAACAAGGATTTCTGCCGTGCACTGATCAGGATTCTCAGGCAGGTATCAACCTCGGCGGGTTAAATTTGGGTTTCCACTCCCATGCCAGCAACATTGCATTTAAAACATGAGAAGAGTCCTACGGAGCCTAAAAAGAAAACCCACCACGAGTACTGTGCTAGAACCAGGCAGCAGGGCATCTTCTGAAGCCCACATGGATCAACTCCCTGGGTTTCACCCTACGAGAAGGAGCTCCTCAGCAGCTCTTTGACTGTCTACTTGAACATGGACTCGTCATTCGCACTGAACTTCTCTGGACTCTGCTTTTCCATGAAAATATTTTTTAAATTAAGGCATTTTTCTCCTGAAAAAAAAAAGCTAGGATCATCCTTTGATGGCAGAATATGCAACAAGTAGACTTTTCAGGAAGAGTCTCTGCTTCTAATCATCTTGGAAATCTCTCGTGAACAGACTAACATTCTTTTTGACAGCAGCAAAATAAATTTTAAAGGTCAATTGAATCAGATAAGCCCAGTCTGGCAGCACTTTCAGATGCAGAATTCCATGGATAACATTTAGGTTATGTTCGAGAACAGAAACAAAATTCTTTGGAGGAAAGAATCTTTAAAGGAAAAAAAAAGGAAAGAAAATGAAAAGGAAACAGCAATTAAATAGAATGTCATCCGTAATCCCACTGGTGCAAAACCTGATGATTACCTGCTGGGCTACGGACAATGCTACATGTATTAATCTAATTAAAGTCCTCTTTTACAGGCATCTGAAGCCAGCTCATTAGTGTGTTACCAAGATGCTCATTAATGGCTGGCCATGACTAATTTCTGGAGAATTATTCTTTAATTCTTTATCATTCACAGCCTAATAGGAAAACACAACATTTCCATCCCCCACTCTCCCACTCGGACGCAGTGGAGACAGGTTCTCATCAGCCACCTATGGACTTGATGTTCCTTAATGAACAACCCCCCCCAGTCCAAATGTTGTTTTAACAGCAAATGATTTATTTATGAGGAAAAGCAAGCGAACTTTCTGGGAACTTTCTTAGCTCTTAATGAACTGGCATCTTCGCTGCTGTTTTTTGCATCTCCCTGCATGTGGCAGAGAGGAGATGGAGTGGTGGAGGAGCGGGGCTCCCAGGCTGGCCGCAGAAGAGCCTCCTGCCCCGGTCCATGAGCCCAGTGCTCACCTCCTCATACAAAACCCCCCTGGCCATGTCTAATGGGTGACCTGAGGAGCACTCCCAAGCTCCAACGTTGGTCCATGTCCCACCCTACGTAGGACACGATGCACGTTCCTGTGAGAAGGACATGTGGACCTCTTACCGCGGGGCAATGCTGAAGTAGGGGGAAAATCTGGGCTCCAAGAGGGACCCCATTTCATGCTGCCAACCCACCACCAGATAATTTAATCACCCGCCAGGGCAACCCAGCTCCCAAAGAGGAGCTGCTGCAGATGGAGCTTCACTGATGCGATTTTCGATATTTAGCTCCGCTGGTGTTTTCTAAACAGAAGTCCTGCATCGTGATGCCATGGCTCCTTTAACACGCAAATGCTGCTCTGTTCCCAGCCAAACTGGTCCTGCTCATCCCCCGGGTTGTGCTGTGCTCCGGGGGCCGGCCCTGCCTCTTCCAAGCCATGAGGGCTATGGCTGTTTTTTCTGAATGACCGAGCAGAAGCCAGGGATTTCCACATCACCACGTGCCTCCTGCCGCTGGGGATTTTAGCAAAGCCCCAAACGCCAGGAGACTTGGCAAAACCACGAGCTGAGGATGATACCATGAGTGCAGTCACCACCCGCAGACCAAAGGTGTCCCTCTGGGACCCAGACCAGACCGTTCCTCCAAAATGCTTGTCCATGTTTTCCTACAGGGAAAACCAGCTGATTGTCCCCCCACCCGCTACAGGACTTCATGTCACGGGTATCACCGAAGGCAGGCACTCGCTCCCCAGCGACTGTGCTGGTGGGGTGGGGAGCAGGACATGGGATGGGAGCCTTAGGGAGCGCAGAGCAAGAGAAAGTTGCTGGTCCTTGGCACACTAACCCTCAGTTCTTTAACAGCTGAGGTTTTTGACATGGTCCTTTCCTCTCTCAGGGTTAGTTACCAGTTGATTGCCTTTCAAAATTATTTCAGACACTTTCATTACGCAGAATGACATAAATTATTAAGATACATATCTCTAAAGCCGCTGGGATGTGGGCTCCTACTTCACTTGCGGTGGGATTTGCTGAGGTTTGGTTGTCTAAACGCCACCTCCGAGGCTCCACAGAGATTGGGGAGGCACCTTCACCCCAAGGATAGCACCTCAGATGGGAGGGATGCAGCCTGCAGTGATGGGAGGGAGACCTGAAAAGCAGGTCTCCTGCTCGAGGTGACTGCTACAGCAAGACCTATCTTGGTAGCCGTTCCTTTTCCTCCTGAAAAATAATAAATCCTGCTCCCCACCTACTGGTCTTTGCCTCTCCAGTTCTACATGGATGCAAAGACTAAGAAAGCCTGGTTTTACGGAGGGTACACCCGCTCCCGTGTGCTGTGCCACCCTCGGCATCGGTCCGCCTGAAGCCCAGAGGTGACTGATGGGCTGGGGATTTTCTCACCGACGTCAGCGGGCTTTGGGTCAAAGCTGGAGATGAAAGTACGTCATCTACTGCTCTCATTCTCCGTCAGCATCATCATGCCAGTCTTGCATACTGCGACTATGTGTGATGGTTCAGGACCGCGTGGACTCTCGGGGCTCCCTGTTGATGCTGTTTTCATCCCTTCACGCTCTGCCAGCCCTTCTCCGGGACAGCATCACCCTTCCCTTCGCAGCGTTAAGCTCCCATAGAGGGAGCTAAAGACACAGACTCCTTTTTTAAAAATACAGAAAGATTAGTAACCCATCATTGTTTGTTGATTATGGTCATTCTTTTCTGTAAATGAAGTTTAAAAGTCATTAAAAGATTTGTCAGCTGTGACTTATGAGCCCTTCTTGCCATAGGGGAGTGAAGCAATGACAAATTCCCCCCGCCGCCGTATCATCTGTTATGTGTTAGCAGTTGCCATGTTCCAATTACCAGGGACCCACCGAATCTGTAAACGAAAAGCAGCTCAAATATCCTACACAGCTGCTGGGACCATTAGTCAGAGCTGGCGGTTTCACTGCCGGAGCATCAGGCTGAGAGGGAGTCAGGAATAAATAACGCTTTGCACGCGTGCAGGGCATCACTGGCTGCCACACGCAGCTTTATCAATGTTAATTATGCCTTGGGCCCACCTCTGGGGAGGGGGAGCAGCTCCTGGCTTCCCAAGCAGGAGACAGGGCTGAAGGGCTGCAGGAGCTGAGGGCTGCGGCCACCGGGACACGACCAGCATTGGGTGGTAGGTCAGGGCCAGAAGAGCTCTGCAGCCCAGTCAGAAACTAAATAAAAAAATCAGCTTGCTCATTTTTCTTGCTTGCAGCACAGCGGCAAAGGATACAGTCAGTGCCAAGCGCTGTGCTGCCTTCTCTGCCACTTCTGGGGCAGCCACACACCCCTGAAGACACAGAAGGGCTCAGTGATCTGCCCTGGTCCTACAGCCCCAGCAGGCAGGAGAGCCCAGCTCACCCCGCTGTGCCTCGCCCCCAGCCCAAGGAAGCTCCTCCTGACGGCACAAGGAGGAGGAAGGTGAAGGACGGAGAGCCCGTGCTCGCTGGGAGAGCAGCCAGCGTTGTACATGGTACAAGGGACCTGTCTGGGGTGCAGGACACAGGGCCACCTTTCTCATCCCAGCCAGCAGCGCCTGGCATGGCCCGTTGTCTCTGCTCTGGGATGGGGGGGTTGCTCCCCATAGCTCATCCTGATGGAGGCATCCAGTTAAAGCCAAATTTTCCTGCCAGGGCAGGGGCCAGTGCTGGCACCAAGAACTCCCCAGCTCCATGGGGACCCTGCAGCTCCTCACCAACACGGGCTGCTCAACCTTGCCCTTCCCACGGGATGCTGAACAGCCTCCCTGCACCCGACGGGCGCTCCTGCCCACGTAGGGCTCCCAAGCACCCCAGGGAAGTTGGGACCAAGCTACTGGCCCCTGAGTCATGGCAGGGAGGTAGAAGCTCTCCAGGCCCCTGTGGCATCCTTTCTCTAACCCTTGCCCTGGGGACCAGCCCCAGTGTGGGGGGTACACGCAAAGCTGATGCCTACCAGCAGCTCCCAGTGCTTGCCCACCGCTGGGGAAGGGCACGCACCAGATGTTACCAAACTGTCTGGGTGATGTCAGGGGAACATCGTAGAGCTTCTTGTTAACACAACAGCTTGAAAAATCAATTAGATGTCATTAAATGGCAATTTGGCCCTCATCACACTTAACCTCCTCTGTGAGAGGGGTAATGGCCCATGGAAGTTTACTGCCTGCTTGGCTTTAATCTGTTGGGCATGGTAGAGGGAGCATTCACAATGGCAAACCTTGCTTTCCCAGGCAACAAAATCTAAAATCTTCGGGATGAGCTCCTCCCCAAGGTTTTCTCTATCAGAGCCCATCGGAGGTGTCCTGGAGGAGCCACACCAGAGCAGGGACGCGGCACTGCAGTCGTGACTCAGTCGTGGGGCTGTCATGACGGACCAGACCGCTGTGTCAGGAGCTCTGCGTTCTGCATCTGGCAGTGGCCAACACCCAACTGCTTCCCGCAACGCCAGCGGAGAGGACTAACGTGCCACTCGGTGCAGAGAACTGCCTTCAGGTCCCCTGAAGTGCGTGGCTGACACCCTCACCCGTGAAGGTTGATTATCGTTCCTTCACCCTCCCTGACCGCGCACAGCAGCAGGCAGGCTTTTATCCTGTTAACCCTATTTTATCCTATTTAACCCTATCAAATCTGATCTTTTAGCAGCAAAACTGGCTGCCTAGGGCTGTGTCTACCATCACCGATCCGCAGATCTGTGGAGACTCACCCGAGTCAGCACGACTTTCAGCTGCTGTTTGCTTTCCTTGCTGCGCAGGGCATCTTTGACTATCACCAAGAACTGTGAGCAGAAACGGTTCTGTCTGGACACGGCTGCTTCACAATTACTCTCTGTAACAGTAGCAGTCATTGGAAAAGCAAAAGAAGAAGAATGATTTCATTTTCATAACCTTGAGTTCCCCCTGCCCTGCTTGGACGGGTTTGCCTGCATTGTTTTCATCCCCCAGGAACGCAGCCACCACATTGCTCCAGCTACAGAGCACACCATGCATCTCCCGCCCGCGCTGAAGACTTGGTCTTAGCACTCGGACGCCCAGGACTTGTTCCAGTCTGACGGATGATGAAACCCCCAGGGAACCCACTATTGACCCTAACAGAGAAACCCTGGGCAACCAACCCACACTTGGTTCCACCGCTTAGTGCTCATCTGCAAACGCTAAATGAGCTGGGTGCAAATTGTGCTGCTCTGCTCCACCGGGCACCTCGTAATAAATAACGAGGGAGTTCATGCCATCGCTGCGCCGACAGCCCAGAGCCGAGCACTGGCTCTTTGATGAGCTGAAGCTGATGAAGTTAAATGGGGATTCAAGCTGGGTTATGAAACCTTCATGGTTTGCTGTGGTGGGGTTTCAGCCATTCCCTCACCTTCCACTTGGTTATGCACACAAATACACACTGATGCACCCACAGCCATGACACAGATAAACCCTCATGATACACCAAATGGTCTTGGGAGAGCCTGATTCTGGGAAAGGCAAGGAGGAGGTTTTACAACGTTATGCATTTATATTGTATAGCGGAGTCTGAAACGTGCCAACACCTCCCCACCACACGCAGTTATCGCTTAGGAACTCGCTACTGCAGAATACCAACACTAGAGACAGAGAAATCAAGAAAATTCCCTTTTTAAGTGTTTTCCTAACCCCTGTCCATCCACAAGATTTTATTTCATTAAGTCAAAGTGATAGCTGGTTTGGTTTTGGCAGGTGGAGTATGTGATGGCAAAGGGGCAGCACTTGGCATTCCCATTTAACGACTGCATCAGGAACCCACTGATAACCAGCGTTTTCTCCTGGCACCAGGTGATATTGTGAAACCTGTTTTGGTTTTGCAAAACACAACTCCCACCCCGCCTCTGCAGTGGAGAACAGCAAATGTATCCTAAATACTTTGGCAGGAATAAAGAGAAAAGAGTGTTTGCTTTAAAAAAATTCTCATCTTTTTAAAAACAAACTAGGGAAGAGGGGGAGGGAGGGAAAGACCGGCTGCTGAGTCCATGGGGTTGGCAAGAGCTCTCTCCATCAGCTGGTGCGAGGCAGGTGATCCCCAGGAGCTTGGAGAAACCTTCTCTGGGTTTCTGGAAGAGGCCGGGTAGGTTCAGGAGACTTTTCATCAAGGCTCACCTACTGAATACTGGCCCTCAGGGGTCTGTCTCGGTGTGCCCTGAGGGAACTGGTCCCCCCATGGAGAACCACTGGCTGAGGATGTCCCACCCATGGGTACGTTCTGCAGCTCCATGAGACCAGGGCCCCACGGGAGCGTTTGGGATGGACCAGAGATGTGATGGGAAAAAAAGATGGCTTGCTTTCTGATGCCTGCAGCTTATGGGGCATCAAGTCAGCTTTTATCACATCAGGCTATTTAAAACATTTTTTTCCCAAAGGAAGAATTCATAACCAGTTGTGTTTATCCTGGCTTTGCAGAGGTGTTTTTCCACAGCGCTACCGGGCCAGCTGACCTCTCGTTCCTGAGCAGAGAGGGGTAAACACCATTGCAGTCACTTCCCCCAAAGTTATTTAATTTCGTGACTTGTCTATATGGCTGGCATACGCTTTGTCTCTGCAACTGGCTGCCGCTTCGGGAGGACGGCTGAAACGGGGAGGGCTCTGCATTAAGGGTGCCGATCATCCCTCATGTACGGAGCTGAAAGCCTCACCCTTTGAAGCACCCATGAGAACACCTTGCACAGGAAAGCTGGGAGAAATCCTCTGTCTTTCATTCAGACCTTTAACCTCCCTTTATGCCCACATGAGCAAACAGGGGTTGCTTTTCAGGTTTAATATAAAGTCATGAAGATTTGCTCATGGCTGCAAATCACCTTGATGAAAAGCAACCTGTAAATGCAAACGCTGACAGTGAGAGCTGCTATATATAATGACTGTAAGATCATTAACGCCAATCACCTCGCATACATGGAACACACATCTTGTCAAAGTAAAGCCAGATCGTTTTACAATAAGGTCCCAAGCTGGGTTTATAGAGGTAATAATAGTATCGATAAACTTAGCCTTCTTTAAGATATTTGACCCAGGGCACATGTTTTCATTAAGAAATCGGAACAGTAAAACATCAGCTTGGATTAAGACCTGGCTGCACAGGGAAGTCTCGAACCATCAGCACACAGCCGCTCCCGGGGTCCCCCCCAGCCGGTTTTTGCACCCATGCTGTTTTCTGTCTTTATTAACGGCCCGGAGGAAGGCATTAAACCATTGCTGCTGCCGTCTGCAGGTGAGACAAAGTTGGGGGAGCAGAGGACAACAAAGAGAGCGGTCACAGCCAAACGCACGGCACCCGAGCACGTGGGCTGACTCCCGGGGTGAGGCTCCCTCTTTTGGGAAGCGGAAACTCTGGGAAGTCCTTGAGCTCATCGTGGAAAACTACCTGGACCCAAAATGGCTTCTGAAGTCCTGGGGTCATCAGACCAGGCAACGGTTTGAGGAAGCATTGATAATTCTGCTTTTGGCTCTGGCAGAACTCTTCCTGGGGAAAACCCAAGGAAAACACAGACAGTTTGGAGACAGCTTGCTCATAAGAACTATTCAAGGATTGGAAAACATACTTTTTTACAAAGTCTTTGTTGCTTGATGAAGAAGAATTTCCCTGGTGACTTGGCCAGGAGCTGTAAGTGTCATTATGGAGAGCGCGAATGGAAAAGAGAATTTATTGATCTGCTGGACCGAGCCATGAGAGCACCCAGCAACTGGAAGATGAAGCTAGACGAACACAGATTATAAACAAGGTACGAATGCTTACCGCTGTGGGTGCTCAGACTGAGAGACTACCTGTTTTGATAGATTCTCTATTGTTTTTAAAGCGAGGCGGATTATTTTTGTAAAAAACCTGCTGCCGTTTACGCGTTAGTTCAATACGGAACTCCAGGCAGTCCCAGGGCCTGATTTACACAGGTGGTCAGATTAAGCGATAATTTGACTTAATAAATTTATTCAGCACCTTATCATCCACGTGGCTGCTCATGCACATGCTGCATTTGTTTCCCTCTTGCTTCACTGCCAGAGGAGTTCTCCTCCCTTCGCCACCACCAGGACATGCTGTCGGAAGCAGGAGGTGATCCGGTTGCCTTGCTGAAGCTGTTAGCTGTAACGCTTTATCTAGACCCCTAAAATCTACAAGAACGTGCCTTTGGCTGTTAAATTACAAGCTTCCCCATTTAAAGGATGTTCAGGTCCTACTTTCAACTCTCTTTGAAATTAAATCCGCATTTTAATTCATTTTTTGACAGTCACTATTACCAGATGAATCCCAATTTCAGGCCAGCACCAGTGATGCTGTTGGCATCCCTAAAACTGAGCAGGGAAGAGACACCTGGTGTTTTGTTCAGGGTTCAGTTCTCATTCAGCGTGAACAAACCCTGCTAGTTTGAAGTCCAGGTGGCCAGCTACGCCAGTAGAGATGGTGCCTTGAACTGCTCCTTTCCCGACTCATGAACTACTGCCCTTCTGCGTGCCCGCACAGAGACGGGTTCCTGATGCAGTTAAGCATCACTGCTCCACTGAGATCACTAGCAAAAATAGAGTAGGGACGTGCAAATTAACATTATGACTTTTTTCTTTTTTTTTTGCTGCCCGAAACCTTGCGTGATGCCGTTTCTTCCCGCGCTCTACAGTCCTGCACTGAGATCGACGCAGCTGCGGTTTCTCCTGGCTCTGCTCAGGCTGCAGAGCAGGAGAAGCCGAAGTGCCGAGCACACAGCGATACCAAACTGCATGCAATCGCAGCCACGCTCTCGGGAGGCAGCATGTGGAGTGCATGCACCTGGCAGAGAAATTTCTCTTTGGGCCAGGAATGGGCTGCAATGGATGGCACAGGTCTCTTGTGCTCTGCATGAGCAGGAGCAGACGGTGCCTTCTCCATCTGCACATGACTAAGCCGTGGACTAGACAATTCATGCCTTCAGCACATTTCAGGTCTACTCTTTTGAGTTAATTGTTCACCTGGGCAACAAAACACCTCTGGAAATTCCACTATTTACTCTATTTAATTCACCAAATTAAGCCTCTGGGAAACGCAGTGTAGCAGGATGAGGAGGAGCTGGGCAAATACAGGCATTAAATAGGTACAGATGTAAAAATTACTGCCAAGCTCAAATTTGGCCACCTTGACGCTCTGCAGAGATTGTGCCTTGAGCTCGTCACGTGGAATCTGCTATCACTAAGGGCAGCACAGCCGTACCGTCCCTCGCCCCCGTGGTGAAGGAGATGGATGGTCCATCTCAAACGTGCTGTGATGGAGATGGGTAAAACTCCCAGAAGGTGGGAGAGGAAAGGGACTCACAGCGGGTTTAGAAAGACATCCCTTTCTTCTTAACCGGCTTTCAACTCATGAAATCATTATCTCACACATTTGGCATTGCCCGTCCTCGATCTGCCTCCAGCCGTCGGGTAATGTGTCGCCGCAGAGCTACCAGGAGCACAGAGCAGGATGGCATTACACGGGAATTTGGTGAGATTTCCACACCTTTACGAAGCTCCCTGCTGCCTGGACGTCTCCTGACTAGAAAGATTAAAGGGATTAGAAGCTTACAAATGACGAGGCAGAGAAGTGAAAGGCTTTAGAAAATACCAAGGTCTTCATTTACAAGGGATGTTTAAAAAATGAATGGAGTGAGGATTTTCCCCCACAGGGAAGTGGGAAAATTTATTCTGAAGCAAGGTTATTTGACCAGTAAAATGGTCGGCTCATCCCATGTGAAAGTACTAATGTATATTTTATACCGTGCAGAGACAAAGGCATCTCTCGTTTGCTCCTCTCCAAATTAGGTGAAGAGAGTGAATGGGGTTGGTAGGATGGGTAGAGAATACGGCTTTATGAACACAACGAATAAAGTGCTGCTAGAGTAAAGCTGGGAAGCACGTTTCCGGCTGAGTACTTCACTGACTAAAAATTAGATTTTGGGGTAGGCTGAACACTACTCCCAAAGCATGCAAAAAGTCCAACTGGAGCACTTCCAGAAGGAGTACAGTACAAATATCTTATTTTCCACAGACATATGGGCAGCGTTTTAGTTCCGCATTGGCAACACCCTGCCGAGCCCCCTCCTTTCGTTCACCCCCCTCCCTGCCCCCGGGAGGGCTGTGCTATTTCCCACGCTAACTGGTTGCTGGGGCCAGTTTAGTATCCAGCCCTGGGTAAAATAAAATTGAATTGAGCCTGTAAAAATCAGGGGGTGAAAAGAGCTCTTGAAGGCTTTCCAAAGTGGGGTTTGCAAGTCAAGAATATGTTCTTCCCTCTCCATTCTCCCCGGGCACAGATCCGGCAGAGAAGGAAAGGGCAGGACGGGTGGTGCCGAGCAGCCTGCAGAAGCCGGAGGATCCCTGCCGTGGGCACAGGCTCTCAGAAGATGTCCTCCCCAGGCTTGCTTCTGCAGGTTTCTCCTTGGCCCTGAACGCAGCTCCTGCAGAAGGAGAAGCGACTCCCAGCGTAGGTGTCTTTCCATGCTGGCCTCTTTCAAGCGTGACGTTCTCCATCCTCAGTCCCCGCTGACTTGTGCACCCCGGATAATTCTGTAACGCCAGGAAGCCAGGCAGTGTGTGCCTCCAGCGAAAGCCTCATCCTCATGGCTTTGCAGAGACTGTCTCCAAATGCCCACCGAGATTGGCACTTCTAGAAACCCCCTCAAAACTTCAGACCCCAGCACCAAAAAGGACTCACAGCAAGAACTCTGTCTGCAACACCGCTGAGCCAGTCTGAAAGGATCCCCAGCCTCTGCAGGCATCTGCTCTGCTGGCGTATCACTTACGCCCAGGGTCCCAAGGGTGCTCCTGACAGCCCTGCACCGCTTGGTGCAGAAGAGATGCTTTGAGTTTGCTGTTCCACCATCACATGAGCATGATACCAAGGAGCACCACCCAGCCTCCTTTGCACTCGACATGAAAAACAAAGACGGAAAGAGGGAGATGAACATACACAGGGCTAAAGGTACTTTACTGCATGTGACGCGTTGCTGTCCCTCTCAAGTCGGCAAGGCAGAGCAGCTACGTGATGCCGACATACGTCAGAAAGCAGAATCCACCCTTGTGAGATGCAGTGGATGGAAACCAGGCTGGGCTGGATGAAGGGCTCTTCCCCTAATGCGGGTACTTCCCTGAGCCACAGAAAGTTGGTGCAACTGAATCTGGGCCAAGCTGGTGCCTCCGTGCCACGGGGCACAGTGGGCCGAGCAGATGGGCCCAGGGCGGAGCACAGCAGTGGTGGCACCGAGACCAGCTACAAGCCCTGGAGCTCCTGAATTACTCCAAGGGCTGGATCAGGAGGAGGAGAGGTGGTGTGTAATGGCCAGGCAAAAAGCCTTCTTAAATGATTTTTGATGTATCTAGCTGCAACCAACTTATCCCTCGCAGAGCAGAGCAGAACTGGAGTCACGCATTACTCCTGCTAGTAAAAACCACCCCAAGTCCAGATACTTTGGCGCAGAGTAAACACTAAATGTGACATCAAAAGGGAAGTAGCAAGTGAGAAGAATTTGGCTCTCTATAATTAACCTTGGGACGCTTCTGAACAGCTGACAGTCCAAGATGTACAGAAATGCTTTTTAAATGATTCAGGATTTTTGTTTTCATGCAGATACAGCCAGATTTTCATCAGGCAGCCCCTACATCCTCAACCTGCTTGATCCGATCTTCCCCCACCCACGTGGCTAACACAGCATTAAGTCTCCTCCCCGTGCAAATCGTAGGTACGTTACGTGCAATCCCACCGAGGAGCACACCCGGCCACCGACGGCCACAGCAGAAACGCCAAAAGCAGCAGCAGGGCTAAATGTCCCCCAGCACTTCAAAAGCCCCTCGGCTCGCTGCTGAGTACCACCATAACCAACCCACTGCAAACAGATCATTTAGATTTGGTTTTCAATTAGCAACAGGGGTGCAGAGAGGTATAAAACGTGACATCAAAAGAAACGTTGCCGGGATTTTAGGGTTGCGGCTAATATTTTTATGTAGTTCAGCCTCCCTGCAGTGTCATAAACCTTAATGAAAATAGGTCCATGCCCGAGGGTACGAACTGGAGTATTAACCCTGTTAACCCACTTATACTTCAAAAACCAAAGTTAAAAGAAACTAAAACAGATTAAAAAAACTAAGAGAGATTAGGGCTGTTAATGGAATTCAATGGTTTCAGATGTTTCAGTTCAATTACAAAAGCCCAGCCGTAAGCCCTAGAAGGTGGGCAGCAAGGATGCTCCGCTGGGGTTTCCAGTTCCCAGTAGCCTGACCATGGCCGTAAGGTCTTCGGAGTCAGACCATCCCTTGGTTCACTCGCACTACGCCTTGCACAAAGGGGCCGTTCTTCCTGATCTGATCTGTGGTTTGCTCCTGCAGAAAAATCAATCATCGCTGTAATCACACCCTAGCAGTGCTCCTAGTCTAGATCCCTCCCGTTACCCGAATTTTGGAGGTTTGCTGATTTTTTGGTCCAAATTTTTGGACTTTGCTGATTTCCGTGACTCGCTCCCTATTTATTTCTAGGGTTGTCACCTACCGCTTTCTGAACAGCCTCTGGCTGTCGCAGGGGAGTTGCTGGTGGCCCCTGGGGAGCGCGGTGGTGTGAAGGCAGTGGTCCTCCCCCCTGGGTGCCGGGGGGCTCTGGCTTCAGAGGGGCAGCACCCTCCACCGCATCGCAAGCGAGACGAACGTGGGCGTACCTGTTTCAAGTGCCGGGTGGCATCGACCATCGCTGGCTGAGCACAGAGTTCCCTTCTCCCTTGGGTGCAAGCCCTGGGGGTGACTCCACTGCTCCTGCGATGCTCGGCATGCCCTGGATGTGGGCATGGACTCCACTCAGAGCCGTGTGCTCAGCCCTGCCCCGTGCTGAGAGCCAGCCCCAGCCCGAGCAGAGAAATGCCACTGATTCAGGGAGGAGGCTGAAATGCTCCTGCTTGGGGCACAAGCTCTGCTGGCTCGAATAGCAACGGCAGCGTGACTTGACAGAGCGCTTTTACAACTTTGCAGGCTTGGGGTGAGATTTACAGAGCATTGGGCGTAGGAAAGTATTTGTCGTGGAGCAGAGGCGACAGTGAACCGAGAGAGTGCGGGACATGGGAAGGAAGGCAGCATGATTCATCAGCGGGGAAGAGCAAGACAACTTATCTGTTTTCTGCAATTCCACTTACAGCCAAGAAAAATGAGCCATCGTAACAGAAATTATGTGTGACAGGGAAGGACAAACCGCTCTAATCAAAACAACAGCGGTTCAGATAACTCTTGGAAGAACCCTGCCACGGGCACCCGACTCTATTTGGAGGGTGATATTGGGTTGGGAGGACGCTCCTGGCTGGACGACGAGGCACAGGCACTGCACACCCTCACCTCCTCCGGGGTGGATAAATAAGTACTCAAAAAGCAAGCAATGCACCTCCAGAATACTGATCCCCTGGTGCTGATATTTTCTGGCTCCTTGCTACAAAGCCAAGGCGATTTGATTTAAGCCAAAGCATAATAAATAAATGAGAACTTCCCAACTGTACGGTGAGGTGAGGCAGAAGAGGAGGGTGAGGAGGACATATGGAAGCAATGAAAATGAAAGATAATAATGCAAGTCACTGAGAATGACTGGCTCCCAGAAATGCTCGAAATGGCTCCCGAAGGCAAAGCTTTCATCTGGGTCTCCAATGCACTGTTTATTTCGCTCAAGTGAAATGCGAACCTCGGGGTCAACAGCATCACCTCGAAGCTCCTCTCAGGTTAGCTGACTCCTGAGCAGCAACCAACTCCTTTCTGCCATTGCGTTGGCAGAGATCAGACCCCAGACCCAGAGAGGTTTTTATCTTCTTGCGGCGGAAGGCGAGGATACATTACCAGTCCGAACTACATTTGCAGTTAGGCAATAACCCCTACTTGGAGACCAGTTAGTAGCCCCTGTTAAAAACTTGGTTGGGGGAACAGGTTCAGAGAAGATCCAAAATCTAGGAGACGACTATTTAACTAGAGATCCAGATCTCCGTACAGATCATACAACAAAGACCCAGGCATCACTTGAGTCTAAATCAGAGCATTTGGAAAGGTCACAGGGATTTGGATGCTGAATTTATCCTTATGTTTCAAGTCTGTTTAACTTCAGCTATTCCAGAAACCATCTGGGTCTTAAGTCTGTTTGACTTCTCCTGGAGAAAGCGAAGAACCAAGCAGACCACGCTTCGTGGGGAGAGATGATTTCCTACTGCAAAGGCTCTTTGATGTTTTGCCTTTGCCCGTGACAAGGTACAAAACCTGGAGCCGAGCGCTATGGTCTTTTGCCGTTGTCATGGTTTAACCCGGCAGGCAGCTAAACACCACCCAGCCGTTCACTCACCTCCCCCCTGTGCTATGCAGGTGTCCATGCCGCCATATGATGATTTTCTGATTATTTTTTTTTCCCCTGGGTCTCTCACTCGGGCCCGTGGTGGTCTCCTGCAGCCCAAGGAGCTCGCCTTCTCGGTGCGGGCGTGGGGTCCAGCCCAGCCCTCTCGCGCTGCCAGCCTTCAGACTTCACAGAGGTTGGCTGGGACGGACTGAAATCCAGACAAGAGCCTGCTGTGAACATCCCCCTTCACTTTAAAATCTAGACCCTGCATCTGGTTCTGCCATGCAGCGTGACACCACGCTGACTTCCGTGAGGAGCCTTCAGGCCCTCCAGAAGACCAGTGACAAACCCAGTGCCCTGCAGATCGGTGCAGAAGAGGAGAGCTTGTGCCTCCCACCTCAGGGTCTCCACATCCTTGTACCCAAGTCCAAGCAGCGCTTCTTCACTACTAAGCACCATGGGCCCTGTGAGCCCAGAAGGCCCTACTGCTGTCTGTGCTACTGCTGTGAAACACTGGGCTGCTCACTTAATCCTCTCCCTCTCTCTCTTTTTCTTTTTAATAGTTGGGTTTTGCTGCTTTCTGTTGTCTCAGTCCTTGTCCAAGGCCCACCCTCTGCCTGAAGTGGGAGGGAATAGCCTGTGACGAGCTGGCACCGCTCTCAGCAGGCAGGAAGGATCTCCCTGACGCACGTTCCCCGTGCAAGGAGATGTCTGGGCACCTTCTGGACAGAGCTCAAAAGGGACATAAGGAACCAGACCCACACAGGCAAAGGATGAAGGAAGAAAAGGAACACGTGGAAAAATTCATTCCTGAGCTGATGCCAAAGGCCGGCTGGATCTAAAGGCAACGAGAGCAATTAAAGGCAACCCTCTTGTCTCTGCTCTGCACCGTGGATCTCCTGTCCTGCCTTCACCAGTCGTACCTGCCATTTACAAAATGCATCCTGAGGTCTCTGCCAAATGCATTATGAAAGGAAGAAGTCTCGTGGGGCGATGCTAGCGGTGACAGCACGCTCCGGTGCGGTGGAGCTCACACTGCTGGCGTCCCCCCTGAGAGCTCCGGCTCCTCGCACCGCGCAGGCTTGGCTGGCGCCCAACAAGGAAACACCAAATATCCTCCCTTCAGGAGAAACAGGGCCACGAGGATTTTAAAGGCCTGAGCAAGCACCTCGGTGTCAGACCTTGGGCTGCAGGTCCTGCCCAAGGGAATAACAAGCCTTGCCCTCCCCAGCGGGTTTGCCAGACCATCCCCTTCCCGCGCCAGCCAGCCCTGGCTCTCCCTACCGCTCTCGCTGCTCCCTGTGATGTACGACACGTGGGAACTCTCATATATCCAGTGGGCAGGCTCATTTATACAGTGTTTGAAAAATAGATGGTGTATGAAGTGCAATTTGGTGTTGTAGCAGAGTTCCATCCCCCTTGGGGTGTCAGGGCATTTGATTAAAACCCTTTTATGGGAAATCAATGTTTTACTCATTATAACTTTCATTCTCAGACCTAAAAACTACCGAGATGGACTTGTAAGATGCCGCACTACATGCATGCGCACACATGTCTATTCATTAGGGGAGTAACCCCTCAGCGTTTATTTTTCTTTCGTAAGCACGCAGAGAGGTAAATAAGCAGTGAGAGGGTGCCTGGGTTATGGGATGGCGACAGGCTGCGGCAGGGGTGCACCACTCACTGCTAGATTAAAGGCTCCCAGTTAGAAGAGAGATCATCCCAAGATCCCGGCCAAGGCGAGCTGAGGCAATCATCTGGGACAAACTCTTCCAAGGCCAAAAGAGCCCAAAGCTTCAAGTTACACCCAAGGACAGTGGCTGACACAGGAGACTAGAGAGATGCTCAGATGAGTGAAATTAATAAAGCACCAACTTAAGATTCGTAAGACCTAGAGTTGACTTCTGCTTCTGCCTCTGCCCCCCTGGAGACCCTGGTGAGCCCCTCTGCAGCTCTGCACTTTGGTTTTCCCACCTGTACAATGGGCTGAAGGCACTGTCCTGTGGGGTAACGCCTGCAGACAGACTTACCTTAGGTACTGGGGAAGGAGTGGGATTGTCACTGGGATTTTGGCACGGAGACTGTTATCAGCCAGCCCCGGGCTCTCCCCAGGAGCAGTTACAGGGGCCGTGGACAGGACTGGAGGCAGCACGGCACAAACTGCCTGTACTGCACGCCGGGCTGCTGCTAATTACCACCCCTGCAAACACCCAGCAGCTAAAGAAATGAAACAAGCAGCAATAATAATAACAACAAAACAATATTTAATAATCCCTTCCCAAAGCAGCACTGATTTATTTCTCTAAGGGGTTGCTTTGCCTCCTACAGCCTGATCCGTTAGTGCTGAAACCATAGCAACACGATTGTACCATCACACATAAGGATGCACAGCCACTCTCATCCGCACCAGCACCAGCAACCTGCCGTGATTTTACAAAGACAGTCAGGTTCCACCCTACGGCTTGCACCACATCTCATGGGCGTACGGACTGCGGGTGCTGCGTGGCATGGGCTCCCCGGGCTGCCGGTCCCAGCGCCACGGGGCTCAGGATGCTGTGTGTGCTGGCACGTGTTTGCCGGGACTGTTGTTCTGACACCGAATCCAACAGAAAAAAGCGAAGCTGGCAGTGCCAGTATTTTCCAGTACAAACTGGGGCCAGAAGAGACCCTCCCTTACAGAGAACTGGAGCAGGTGTGAAACTAATTATGATAAAACCAATTTCCTTTCTGTTCAACACTGAGAAGGAGGCAGATGGATGTGTCCAGCACTGCTTTTTTTTTTTTTTTTTCTTTTAAATTAAAAGTACCACATTCCAGTTTATTGTTGGTTATTGTTTATGGTGCTTCCGCTTTCGGGAGCCAGAATAAGGGACGCGAGGGCAACGTGGCACGTGGTGCACAAGGAGAGGACAGGTCCTGGCTTACAGGGCTGAGTGTCCCCAGCCCAACCCAGAGCTGTGCTCCTTGCTCCGTACCGCTCCTCCCTCGTGCATCTCCACTACGGACTGACTCTGTCCTGCAAAGACCAGAGTAAACTTCATTACCTTCTGTTTAAAGCCGTTCAGCTCCTCAGCCCACCAGCAGAAACAGCAACACCTGACAAAAGGACGAACTTCTCAACATGACGAAAGAAGCAAAGTGACCAGAGATGGCAGAACGAGGGGACAGAGTCACAGCATCATCTGGGGGGTATTTTTCTGTTTGTTATTTTTTTTCTTTCAAAATACAAAATTTCATTTAACATTTGAAAGCACTGAATATTTTCTGCTTGCTCCCTGGAGGTTAGGAAGTGGGAAGGAAAAGTTTGCGAACATTTCATGACTATCCTGTTGTTTATTCTTGGAAAAATGTCAGATGTTCAAAACACGTCTGAGGGTTTTGTGCACAAGCCGCCTGTAGATAATTACGCTGCTTTGCAGTGGGATGAGGATATATGAGAAATGCCTCCATGTAGAGAAAATATAAGTGGGTTGGGGTTTCTACAGGATGAGTGGGATCAGACGAAGGGATTTTTGAAGGGGACCCAGTTGGTTACCTGGGGACAATCCTGCCCGCAGTGAAAGCAGGCTGGCAGAGCCCAGATCGGTATCGGCTGCTGTAGACAGCCCACACCAGCCTGCACCTGATCTGATGTTCATCTGCGCTGCACCACCTTCCGTGGCTCCTTTGCTGAATCAGTCACACTCTTACAAAGCCAAAAAATGCATTTATTTGTCTGGGTAAAGACATCCAGACAAGAAATCAAAACAAAATCAAGCATCACTGCTCCAAGGGAGAGCAAATGACTCCCCCAAAGACGTTCCTCAGGTCAATCCTATCTCTGCAACCACGTCCCAGAAGAAATATCTTTCCAACATTGGGATAGCAAGGGAGCGGCTCTGCCCTTCACCACCCGCCTTCCCCAGACTCCACGTGCAGCTCCGTGGTGCAACGACCAGGTTTAAACCTCAACACAGCATCTGCCCACTCTCCCCGTGGCTGCTCGGGGAGATGGAGCCTGGAGCTCGTGGGGGACCAGCGGGGCCGGGGAGCTACGGGGCACGTCCCGCACGGGCTCACTTTGGGTGATGGGCATTTTATGGCCCACATGGCTAACGCTGGCTAATGACTTGTCCTTTTCTCTTTCAGCGATGCTCAGGAGCAGGTACCTCCATCTCTCTAACGTCCCTGCCCCGCTGGGCAGAATGAATCCCTGGTACGTCCTGGCTCTGCATACAACAACATGGATCTGACCAGCTGCTCACACCCCCCCTGCCCCAGTAATTTGAGGATTTGCCACTGAGGGATTTTTGTCATTTTGAGCAGCTTAGAAACCAGAGGGGAGCCCTGCTGCTTCCCAGCGCAGGCAGGATTTACAGGCAGGGGTAGGGGAAGGAAACTTCAGGAGATTTATACATTTCTTTCTTTAAAAAGTGTCATTTTCTATTTACTGACCTGGTTTCCAGCCTCACATCTGCACATGCACTCGCAGGCACCCAGCTTGAGGATTAAGGGCAAGCAGGCAGCGTGCTTTTTATTTTATTTTAAAGGTATTAAGAGTAAAATCAGACCACTCTCCTGTGCACCCCAGTGCAACACATCTATTGGGGTCCCCGCAGCATTCGGGGCCAGACGCATCACGGTGACCCATGCACGTGCATTGCGGAGCTGAAGGCATCTTTCACGACAGGGCGGCTCTTGCAAGCGATAGCGGGAGACCAAGAGCTGTCACGCGTAGGAAATCCAACACGTGGCTTGAAGCAAACACGCATGTGACCCCGTCCCCTCTTACGGGCACCCTCTCGGCTTGCGGCCCCTGCCCGCGGCTCTCGGGGCTGCGTGGGATGCTCCCCCAGCTCAGCAGGCACGGTGATGCAGGAGGCTGGGGACCTCCAGGGTGATTTTTGGGCTGTTTCTTACCGGATACGCAACATGCTGCTGGGTGAGTCACGGCGCAGCCAAGGCAAGCAGAGTCCCTGCGGGGCACGGGGCAGTGCGGCGAGATCTGCTGTGCCCGGGAAGGTGCGAGTGTTAACCCACACCTGCACTGGGGGGTGGCCAGACGCTGGGGGCTGTGTCTCTCCAGGGGCTGGGTGGGTTTCCCTGGACGACCTCTCTTCTTCTCATCTCCCCTGAGTGGTTCCCAGGGTCACAGCTTCAGAGGATGGACATGGGGAAAATCTCACGTCAAGGATGAAATCCAGGACAGAAGGATGACACGGGGACAGCGTGCGTATTCTGAACCTGCTCCTGGCAAACCTGAAGGCTCCTCATGCTACTGCATCTTAGACGTAAATTCCTACAAGTTTCATAAAAATCAGTGGCTGGGAAGAGAAGACCTCTAAGATGGTCTTAGAGACCCTTTTGGGTAAGACTCTAACATGAGCACAACACTTTTTAGACATCAGACAAGTTACGAGGAGTGGGAGGTTCTGAACAATCCAGTTGCAGAAAACCTTTCAGCCCGAGTTTATGCTTCATCATACACGAGAAAATCCATGTCTCAGCCAGACACTTCCTCCTGCACAGGCTCCGAATCCCTTCCTACCATTAGGGCATTCATGTTGTATACTCATTTATATCCACCGATATCTAGGAAGAGTTCAGCCTGTGCTGAAACCTTGGCACAATTCAGTCAAAAAGTCCGTGAACTGAGACCAAAAGCTGCTCTGCGTCAGATTCGGTAGCACCGGCTGCTCACGAAACTCCGGGTTCTGCCCTGCGCTCACAGAAGTCAATTAACTATTTCATTAACATCAGCGGAGCAGGATTAGTCCCTAACGGAACAACAGGAAGAGTTTATTTGGTGTTATTCACCCTCTGGAAAACACTGCCAGGTGACAACGCTCAGTTGAAAAATTACTACAGAAGTGTCACCAGTCGAAGTATTTACAAACCCTTCCGTTTTCAGGATGAGTGAAAACAGCACGTACATATTTTAGCCACCTTCTCCAAAATGCCTTGTAATCTCAGGGTTAGCACAGCAGCACGATTTGGGGTGAAACATCACATCCTGTGACCTACAGGTAGTTTGAGTAGAGATGATAACAGTTCTCGAAAGTCGAGGGTATTGCACAACTTAGCAAACATCGTGGTTGTATATAGACTAAGTCTGACATCACTTGCCCAAGAAGACAACCCAACACCTAGAAGACACTTAAAAACAATGTCTTGGAAGTCTTTCAAGTTTGAGTAATTTTTTTCCCCAAACCGTATCTCCTTGAGGACCCTCCTCAGTGAAACCATCTTCTCTCTCTCACTGAAGTGTCGTGAGCTAAACATCAGGAAAAATAAACGGGGACTAAGCCTTGCTTAAGGAACGGGCCTCCAGCACCAGTAGCTCAACCAGCCGTTCCCACGTTATTCTTTACTGACTTTTTGATTTTCACTGAGGCTGAAAAAGCATTGATCAAACCCTGCCAAATGACAAAAGAAAACAGATCTAGAAATGGAGGCACAGCGGTGCCTCCACTGATGCCAAAGCACAGCCAGAAGGAACAGGAGCTTGGTGCTTCGCACACAGCAGCTATCACTCAGCCGGCTGCAGAACACAGATCAGGAATGAGCACATGGACCTGCCGGTCCTCCGAGCCCACAAAATACTTGGAGAAACAAACCCGCTCCTTGCCTGCTGCAAACAGTAGCCACAGTCTGAACATCAAGAAGATTTAGTATGAGGAGGAAAACTAGCATGTACAGGGGAAAGAAATCCAGCCCCGGCTCCACGCTCCCACCCTGCCCTGGCGGGACGCCTCCAGGACCCAGCAGACGCACACATCTACGCTCTGGTTTTGGGCACAGGACTGACACGTCCAACGAGCCCACGACACCCGCGCGGGCTCTGGCTATGCCTAGGGGTGCTTAGACAGGGCAGGACACTACGGTTGCATGACTTGAAGTCAACGAAACGGCAGCATTTCTTAAAAAGAAATGAATCGCTCCCTTCAAGTTGGCTACATAAGAAAATGCTTTCTTGACTAGAGATGCTTTCCCACCCAAGGGCTGTACTGGAGGGTGTGCTGGCTGAAGGCAAATCCTGCTGTGCTGTGAACGTCCCCCAGTTTCATGCATGTGCACCCAAAGTTTGATTTAAAACTGTCACTCAGAGTTTGATTTAAAAAAAAATCTCTTCTAAATATTTCTTAATCTGGGGTTTACTGCCATACCATTATTTTCATTTGTATAAAAGAAGGTTTTGAAGATACGAAATTCTACAAAAGATGGAATTCCACAGATTCACAAAAATCTGCGATTAAAAGAAGACGCCAAAATGGTCACTCCTAATTGTGGAAACTTCTGAAATTCCTGAGAGGTGCTTAGCGGCTGCGACAAACAGAGCTAATACGCACCTTCCACTCCTACAATCACTGCCACGTACTTTGGAGCAGCTACGTTCCCAGCAACGTTAAATTACATTCGTTAGAAAGATCATTAAATTTCTTTTGATTAAGTGTCAGGAATAAACTGTAGATGAATGATGGAGTTTTTTAATGAGTTCGAAGTCCATGAAATAATTTTCTTCCCTGGGTCAATTATCATTTCAAAGCAAAATTCCTACGGGACCAATTTATTGGGAGTGCAAAGAGGGTTTTGCCTCTGCTCCGTACGCTGCCTGACCCTGCCAGTGTTTGCTTAGCCGCGATTTCGCTTACTCAGATAAGATGCTGAATGCCCCAGCAAAAAGCTCTGGGGAGCAGCTTTCTCCTTCTGGCTTATAATACTTGTTTTGGTGCTACTACTTACAAAAGAAAAAAGATAAATGTCCTGCACAACGAACGCTTCCCACCGATTTCTGAAACTGTCCAGGGATTTTTGCAGGCACGTTCTGTAGACAGAGACGTTCGATGTAGCGTGGGTAAAAAGAGCTCTTCCTCAGAGGGTGAAGGTATGGGATCGGCTGGAATACCTGCAGAAAGAGGTCTTACCAACACGGGTCACAAAATGGGCCTTTCTCAGGGCGATACAGCATTGCACTGCATGAAGAAAGCACCGGACCCAAAGCACAGAGAACATGCCCATGTTTTAGTCCCAGACATATCTGTCTAAGCCAAATATTCACAGTAAGGATGATCAGAGAAGGTGGCCATGGTGACAGGATCCATGTGTACATCCATCTCATTGGGTTCCAACGGGAAATTGAAGCCGCTGTTGGACGCCTGTCGTGAGACAGTCTTCAGTCCCCAAAATCCCAGCAGAAAGTCATCAGGCAGCTTCAAAACCGCTTAGAGAAACACGACATCTCCTGCTAGCCCCAACAACCACAAGAGCATCCAAACTGCTGGCCCAGGTCAAACCAAAGATCCATCCAACCTGCCTCTGCGGGAGGCTCGGAGAAGAGTACACGGGACAGCGTGTGTGCAGGGTGACACCGAGCACAGCCATTAATTAACAGAGCAACTGAAGAAACATGGCAGAGGAGGCAGAAGAGGCGACTGCAGTCCTACAGAGGTGGCGGCGGCAGCGACAGAGAAGAGGCGATGGCCATGCAAAGTAGAAATGAATTAAACCTACTCCCTTACTCCTGCGTGTGAGTTACGCCGGCACGCAGTGAGCATGCACAACCCACGGCGGCAAGGTCCCTTACCAGCGCAACCTGGGGGAGCTCTGCTGCAGTTAACTGAGGTCTCATCAATTCGTCCTTCCGAACCTGGGGGCAGCACCTAACCAGCACGACCCCGGGTCTGCAACAACGCCCTCGTCCCACGAGAAGGTCCTAGGAAAGCAGAGTTATTGCAGGCTGTTCCCTCTCGAGAAGGACTCCAGCCTGCCTCCCTCCTGTCTTCAACAGCAGAAGAGTTTCTTGACACTGTATTTACTGCCAGCTCTTCATTTTGTCCTCTCTTTACCTGCACTGCTGTCTGACAAAAGCCCTGACCTCCCCTTTCTGCTGTTCTTCCAGAACACAACTTAGACCGTCATCCAGAGAGGCAGGGAAAGCCTGAGAACTGGTGGCACTGAGCATTTTGAGGGACCTGGGCATCAGACTGCATGGACCTGGTCTTTGATTTAACCATCCTCAGGTCCAGGTGCCACTCTGGCATATAACACATCAGATCCAAAATAACATGGCATCATTTCTGCTAAATCCATTCCTTGCTCAGTAGGATGCACTAAAAAATAGGACATAATTTTTCAAAAACTTCCTAGCATGTCAGCTTCTGCAACTTCTACACTAAAATACAGCACCAGACTCAACAATAAAATGAGACGTGGGCTCAGGTGCTGCGTGGTCCAAAGCTCTCCTTGGTGAAGTGAATTCCCAGATTTCTGATTCTCCACCTAAGGCAGCTTTATCTTCTCGCCCTGCCAGCACGGCTCTGCCTTCCGGCTGAAGGCTGAAACCTCCAAAGTGAAGAACAAAAGTGACCGACACCTCCTCAGCCGCTGTTTGCAGCCCAGAGCATCCAGTTAAATTGCCATCGATCTCCACGGCCGTCAGCGCGGCAGGCTGGGCACTGCCATCAGATCAGGCTGTGTCTTAATTCTGGTCTCAGAATATTCTGTGATTAAGCATTTTCCCAGCTTCAGACCCTACCACCCCTCTCGGCTCCTTCAGTGGAAACAGTATATAGGATGGGATCTTAACTCTCTGCTCTAAGCTGACCCTTGCTATCCACAGGATAATCCTTGAGGTCCTTTTGAACCTTGATGGATGTCCTGCCTCGTCCACCCCACTCAGCAGAACCTTCCAAAGGTCCCCTCTACCCCAGGCATGCTCACTTCGTGCAGAATTTCCCCAACTAACAGACTTTTTCTAAGGCTTTGCACCCAGAAAACACACCGTTCAACTGGCTTACTACCCAAAGCGCAGGCATTTTTGAAAATGTTTCCACAAATCCTTCACTAAAACTAAGAGAGCCTTCATCTACTGCACTTCCCGTATCTCCCAACGAGTGAAAATCTCATCAAACCCTGAAAGCGAGTATATTAACCAACTCCATTTTATAAACACAGATCAACACACATTCACAATTTTATTGCAAGGATGCCATTCGCTTAGCACAGGTCACTGAACGTGCGCTATGTGGCAATGATGAAATTCAGGCCCTTCTGACCCGGGCTGGATGCAAATTACACCTCCCATTAACGTGCGGTGCTGGGGACTGTGGATGGAACCAAGCCGGGATCTCCGAGATCGTATTTTGCAGTCTAACAGCAGGAGCTGAGAAAGGAGCCGGTTGAGCAAAGCAGAATATTTTTAAACATATCCTCTGAATATGACTATGAACTTTTCAATGAATTCTCCCTCTCCGTAAGCGAGCACATCTGCAGAAAGGAGATCTAAGTCCTATGCCCTGGTGCTCTTGCACGCCCCAGTGGCAGAGCATCTCCACCCGACGTGGTGATTTTGGTAACCGATCCCAAAGCAGAGTCAATGCGCGTGACTTATCGACATACTCAGATTTTTTTGTGGATTAAGGGTGTCAAATCGGCATTTACAGGGGAAGAAATGATACCCAGCTGCCAGGCGCTTGGCATGCAGAACAGAGGTCTAACGCGATCCGTGTGAAATACTGCGCCCCGCAACGCGAAGAAGGGGCAGGTTGCAAGGTGCTCAGTACCCTGGTGCTGATCCAGGACATCAGTTAATTATGTGCTTAAACCCATGCACACGAGCAGCCTAATTACATGCAACAGGACACCCCTCCAGCTTAAGTGTTTTGCTGGACCGGCTCCCTAATATAAAGTATAAAGCCAGGGGCTCTGCGCAGAATACAGAGGGATTTTGATTAAATTCTTCTGACGGCGAAGGAGGGAGGGAGAAATGCAGCCTTTATTTAATGCCCTCCTCAGTTTACAATTTATATTCCAAAAAGCTGCGAGCTATGGGCTTAGGGAAGGAGGAGATCTGCATTGCCCCGGGTGTCCCTCCCCCTCTGCCCACCATGCTGCGTTGATGTGAAATCTAAAGAGGAATCAGCCTTGTCTCATCTTTTCAGTCGAAAAGAAAAAACCTGAAGGATTGTGCTTCCTCAAAGGAGGGACGAGACTGTGTAACCGGGGCTTTCCCACTGATTTTGGATTCCCCGAAGGAGCAGTGGGTGCCTGCAGAGCTGGTCCCTGAGTGCTGCCTCCCAGGAGCAAGCCCTGCAGCCCACCGAGCGTGTCCAGCTGAGCAGAACCACCTCCGGGTCCGCTGCAAACCTCACCCGAGGCTATGCAAAGCACAGGGGAAAGACGCTGCATGTGTAAAGATGGGAGGTTTGGAGGTGTTGGGTTTGCTGAGCAGGCAGGATGATAAGGGGAATTATCTCAATCTACCAACAACCCCCCAGCTCTCTCTCTCCTAACCCTCCCCATATGAATCAACACCCTAAAACCTTGGACAGACAGACCTGACCTTCCCAGCTACATGCTTGTGATGACCAAAACGACTGTTTATCTTTCCCTGAGCCTGCAAAGCAGCAAAGATTCCAGCTACAGTAGTGACCTGGTAAGCACCAGCCGTTAGCACGGCTGCAAACGCGGCACGAACCCAGCAGACACAGCCTGAAATCCTGGGCTTTGCTGAGAGCCTCGACAAACCCCATGTCAAAAGAAAAGCAAATCTCCCAAAGATCAAGCTATGGAGACGAGTACTCGAAAACATCCCAAACCAGTAGAGGACAAGGCATCCCAAAGGGCAGCGAAGGCGGTGGGTGCGTTACGGCACGGCGCTGACGGCTCCTTCTGCGGCGGTGGGCACGGACACGCCGCATCCAGCCCTCGCCGCCGGCACCGGCTCTCGGCTGGGCTGGAAACTACCAGCGTTTCAGCTTCCACAAGATGGCAACTTCCTCCTGCGCGTTCCCACCAGCATCTTCACAGTTTTTTTTACAAGCAGCCAGTTTAGAGGAGGTTTACGCTGCCGCCTGCTTTGAGCATACTGTCACTGTGAGTGGTCAGCACTAAATCGGAAACCGAGCTCTGCACATAAATACTACCACGTTTCATGGAATTTTGCTGCTCTGAATTCATCTGTCTCCCAGTTCTTCATTCACCCCAAGCCACCTTCTGCATCATTGCACCTCCCCTAGCCGGTCCCTCCCTAAGTGCCGGAGCGGCGTGCGTCCCCGCGCCGCCCCAGGAGGCAGGACCAGCAGCCTGGCAGCAGAGCAGGCGCTCGGGGACAGTCAGAGGAGAACGTGGGGATCTGCATTCAGGTCCTCGTCCAGCCGCTGGCCTCACACGCAACCCCAGGCAGCTATTTAACCTCTCCTGGGCCTCGATTCCCATCTATAAATGGAGCTAATGCAGCTGTGTCGCGCGTGTCCACCGCTAATTCATTAACCGTTTACGACTGCACGTCACCGCCACCCCTTCGCAGGGACATCAGATCCTACCCTGGAAAGATTTTTACAAAGGTCAACAAGTGAACAGCAAATCTGCATCAGGGGCCGCTCAATTTTTTTTTTTTTTTTTTTTTTTACTTTGGATACAGTTCTGTGCAGACTTGTACTTTGTAACACGTTCGCACCACTGCCCCTTTTAACGTGTTTTAAAATCTGGAGTTGGGTAGAGAAGAACAGAAAATGCCTACTACCTTCAGAAAATAAAAATGCTACATTTGCATGGAGTAGTAATATTTTTCACCTCCAAATCCATTTTTGAGTCTTTCTGCTCATGCGCACACATGCACAGGGCCCCTCAGAGGGAGCTGTGCAGTCTTAGCAAACCTCTGCCTACAATCAGATCCGAAATATTTAGCAGGAGCAAAGACAGTGAAGAATGAGAGATGCTGATTAGACCACGAAACTAAAAAAAAAAAACCTTTCACAAGTGACCAAGGCCATTAGCTGTGACTCAGAGGCGAGACTAAGCTTTAGGATTATCCCACTTAAAGCTTCGGAAGAAAATTTAATTAAATTAGAGTCTACCTTGATTGCCACCTTTGTCGGGACAAAACAGGCACGTCGAGGAGGCCTGTCTGGGCCAACTAATTGCAGCAAGCTGGTATGAGTTTAGGGGAGGAGAAGAGCGGGAAGGAGTAAGGCTGCGTGCCAAGGGATTGGAGATGTGCATGCCGGAGCAGATACTGGAGCACTGGAACGTACCAATTGCAGGAGACAATTTAAAGAAAGGAATTATGAGAAAGACAAGGAGAGCCTAGAACAAAACCCACAAAGTCTTTCCTTTCAAAGCCGAGCGTGAGACGTACTTAGCAGTAAGCGGTCCCCAGCAAGGTGAGCAGTACACCTGACCTGGCAATTTGCAGGGAGATTACGGCTCGATCCGAGCAGCACTGGGAAGCAGAAAGCTGCAGATGGCACTTGCTTAAGGAGTTGGCCACCGATACCAAAGCTGGGTGATGTCTCAGTGTCCTGCTAGCATGTGGCTGATGGAAATGTGGGGGCATGCACAAACCCAAACGAGTGACCCACCTGCAAACACCTCACTGAGATTCATTGCCTTGGAGGTCTCCCATCACCCAGCCGTGCTCTCTGCTGGGAGCTCTGCACCGTCCACTTCTAACCCAGCTTCTGTTTCTCTCCAGTCCAAGCCATGCAGCCAGGAGAGCTCATTTTGGGAGTATTCCTCTGCCTCCTCCTCAGAGCCTGGCAGCGCAGGCTCAGTGTAGAGCACGGACCTCTCGGACCTCCTGTCCTTCGCTCCCCTCCATCTGCTCTCCTGGCTCGGCTGGTTTCTCTCTGTGGTTGATGCGAAAGCAATGCGCGGTGGAGGAGCAGCATATGCCAGCGAGCCAGGCTGCTCGCTTTTGGCTGCCCAGCGTCCTTGCTACACATCCCGTAACTGCCTGGATGAAGGATCACCAGTGTGTGATCCACAGGGTCAGGTCCATCATGCCATCAGGTACCCGACTCCCACCTAGAAACCTGTGTGTCCGTGGGGAGACTGGCTCTAAATATCTCCATGTCAGGCAGATGAAAATACTGAAGCCTAAATTGCAGATATGAATAGCGTGTTGGCATCTGACAGTGGGCTCCTTGTTTGTTATACAAATACATGAAATACTCTACAGTACTTAGGGGAAAAAAAAAAACAACCAACCAAAAAACCAACAGGCTACTCGAGCTTTCAAGACAAAATTCTTGCTGGTCATTAACTGCTGCCTACTAAATGGACAGGCAGTCTTTATTAACCAACAACTGCAGCAGAAAACTCAAGTGACAACGGAGCTCAAGAGCTAAAATAAATCTTAGAGGCTCTCTCCAGCCAACGCAGTAGAAACACAAGGGTTTTCCAGCAATCTGTGATGCCTGTTTAATAGCAGGGTGAAGGACGTTAAGAAAAAGACATTGGCTAGGCGAGCTTTAACTATACTGAACAGATCACCTTAGGTTAGCAAAGCTGTAGTCAATACCCAAGCCTTCAGATTTAGACTTTCAGTCAAGTGCCTAATTAACGGAGCCTAGGAAAGCAGGGTGCTGAAATTTAATGAGACATTCAACACAGAGCTAACTGCTTCAGATATCTACGCTTTCAAAAATCATGAGACTGTGATAAAAAAAAAAGTCAAGATTATGCAAATATAACCCCTCTTTGGGTCAACTGTAAGGTTTGCTGAAAAGCAATGAGGACGCACCATCGCCGGAATGGCTCTGAGATGGTGACAGGAGTATTTATTAAGGGGTCTGATCCTCAGTGGCTGCAGAGTCCCACGGCTTCTTTGATTTCAAGGGGATACCCCAGATTCCCACCTGCTGTAATGACTGCACAACCAGAGTGCCGCCTCCTGCAGCCCACCTTCCCTGGGTATCTTCACCAGCAGGAAAAGGCTCCTCTTGGCTGAACCAGGTTGGAGGAGCCGGGAAGCGACCAACAGCCGTTGTGGCAACTTCGAGAAAGTTTCAGAAAAGTTTGGGTCATTTCCTGCACTCTCCTTCTCTCCCCTGCCTATTCTGGTGGGAGGATCAGAAAGCAAAATGCCCAAGTAGAGCAGGAGGTGCCCTCAGTGACGGTGGCCTTGGGAAAGTCACCCTGCACAGGGAGTCTGGTGGTTCCAGCCTGGCAGATACTCAGTGCAGGTTTGGGTAAACACCTCCTCACTGGCATCGCCTGTCTGAACCCACCCTCGCAAGCACAGCATGTCCCCAGAACAACCAAGGGAAAGAAACAGTGCCATGAGAGCACCAGGGAGCAAGGCTAGGAGAAATGAACGTCAGATCAATATCAACGCCTGTGTGCACTTGCATTCAGCCTGATCCTGAGCTGGCCTTTCCAAGAGGGGTTAAAGAAACACGGCTGGGGAGATTGGTGGGGCACCAGATCAGAAAGGAGGGCTCTATCTGTCCTGGCTTCGTTACGTGAAAAAAGGTCTTATATCAACTGGTGAGTAACTCACGCTGATTCAGTTTAAGAAGATCTCAGCTCAAAATTACATTGCCAAAGCTGAGCCGGGTGTTGACCCACAGTCTTCTCCAGGGGCTTATTTACAAAGGCATTAAATAAATGGGTTGATGTTATTTTAAACTGAAATTCATTCTGCATCTTCAGCGAGAGGAACACAGGCTGGGATTGTACAGTTGGCTTTAGCGGGGCAGAGCCAGCGCTGAGCTGTTAATCCAGACTCAGACCGCTCGCTGCGCAGAATTGCTCTGTGCGGTGTCTCGCACTCCTCGTCCGAAAGGGTCGATGGGTGTGATCATGCGATAAACACCACCACCGACGGGTCAGCGCAGGCAGGTGGGACCAGGAACTGATCTCAGCAAGAGAGATACCAATGCGGACCTCAACGGCGCTTGCTGTGGCTCTACAGGCGGACAAGAGAGATTCTCTTTGCTCGCTGGCGGAGTTTGAATGACCACCTGGCAAAGCCATGGGCCAGGTCTCTTCCAATAGCCTTCGTTCCTGCTACGCGAGATGGTGGCCAGCAAGAGGACGGGTTTGGCGCTTGCAGCCCCCAGGGCAGAAAGGCGCCCGTCAGCGCAAAGACCACGGCGGGAGGCTGCAACCTGGAGGTGGAGGGGAGCTGGCTGGTTTGAAGACGTGGACTCTGGTCAGACCTGTGCTGCATCCTCCTGCCAGCCCTTGGGATCTTAAATCCCAGGCATTGGGGGCTGCCTGCTTGACGAGCATCGCGGCGGGGTCTCGGAGGTCGGCGTGCGTGCGGCGGAGGGCATGATCCAGTCCACGGGATGGGCGAGTCTCCATGCTCAGGGCGTGAGGCTTGGCAGGACTTTTGCACTTAAACACCCAATTCAACATCCAAATTTTACAGATTAAAAAAAAAAGGGGGGGAGAAAGTGCAGAGTACAGCCACGAAGATGATTCAATGGTTGAAGAAAATGCTTGACAAAGAGAAAATTAAAGACTTTGTTCTGTTTAGCTTATCAAAAAGGAGATGGGAAGGTGATGTGATTACCCTGTGTAAGAAGTTTCATCTGCAGACAACACCGGATACGAAAGGGCTCTTTAATCAAAAGGGTAAAGACAGAACAGGAATAAATGGCTGCAAGCCAAAGCCCGACCAATTCAAATGAGATAAAGGGCACAAATTTTAACAGGGAGATGATTAACCACTGGCACAAGTGACAAGGCGGGCAGGGGAGTCTTTGACTGTTGACATCTTAACTGCATTTCTTTTTGAAAGAGATACGTTAGTCACGCACCATTTCCCCGTCTCAATCCTGGCCACAGCTGGGTTAGATGGTGAGTGAACACCAGGAGGCAGCAGCAGCAATGCTGGAGTGATGGTGATGGGCTGATGCCAACACCCTAGAGATCCCTCCAGGCTTCTTCTGAAGGAAATCCATCCCAGGGACACCTTCCCACTCCTCGGAAGCACCGGGTTAACATTGCACTCGTGGGAGATGCCAGTGTGCTGTGGGATGCTAGCTGGGGACCCCAGATTCGGGAACCCCAGATTCGGGAACCCCAGATCAGACACAGTCCATCTCCTCTGCCGCATGCTTCAGAGGAGAGCAGAAGAAGCTGTAAGCACTTGACTGTCTGTGTAAAACTGCAGCACCAGGTGAAATGTTTTATTTGCTTCCTTAAATCACAGCCCTGCTCTTTTTACACTGCTCTAAACATCAACGTCTACCCCTCAGCTCCATTATTTCCAGCATTTCACACCCAGAGGATATATTCTGGCAACTTCTCCTGGTTCTGGTTTTTAAGTACAGTGAACAATTACACTCAACTGCATTCATAAGCCACCGTTAATGAGGCTCGTCGACACACTTTACTGATAGCAGCTGCTGTGCATCACATTATTGATCTGCGTGCTAGAGAGAGATTGCAAACCCTCTCACTAAAATCCAAGTTTCCTCTTTGATGCGACTGCTACAGCGAGGTGTGCGGGAGCCCTTCCCCGCAGCTTCTCCTTTCACCGCCACCAAACAAGCTGCCTGGTCCTCCCCAGCCGGAGCTCTGAGCAGGCACAGGCTTCCCACCGAGGTCGGTGCATGGTCACCACCGGCTCTCCAGCATCCCACTGCTGGCTAAGCCGCTGCACAGAGGTACCACCCTCTGCCCAGTGATGTGCTGGGAAAACCATGGATCAGTACAGGTCAGGGGCTCTGCATGCTCTGGGAGCCCCAGCTGAAATCATGGGGTATCTGCTTCTGGGGGGTGTCTCCCCTACAGACCATTGCCAGGGGCAAGGCAGACCCGGCGTGGTTATTCCTCCAGGGGCTGAAGCAGCATGAAAGATATCTATCTCCTCTGACCCCCAAGGACACGCATCGGCCACCGAGGGACAGCGCGTGGCTCTGCGGGGGAACTGGGGAGCCTGACCCTCAGCTGGCCGGGCACGGGCTGCTCTGCTCAGCCCAGCACTCATCCGTGCCGGCAGAGGATGCGCCCGTACCTCCAGGACTGTATTAATCGAGTCACTGCTACTCACTGCTCTAACAATATTTACCCGCAGGCTGCAGAGTGCTTCTCGACAGAGCAAATATTTGTGCGTTACACCCCGACTGTCCTACTAACCGCGAACAGCGTCGTCGGGAGATGGATCAATAGGTACCTGCACGTCTGAGGCTGCTCCCCAACAGCCAGAGCCCCAGCGAAGGCCAACAGCTCTTTTTCCACGGGGGTGACCAGGGGGGACGTGCCTGGGGACACTTCAGGGTACCCTCCTGGGGCCATCCTGAGGCTGCTCCTTGCTGCCACAGGGCAGGTCTTGAATGGAAGGATGCTGCTGGGATCCCCCAAACCCAGCCCTGAGCAGAGGACACAACAAGCAGCTAATGACTCCCTTCTGGAAAAGCCCAGCTCAAAGTGAGAGGCTTAAAAAAAAAAAAATCTTTCTGCAGGCACAATCCATGAAATCCTGGGCAAGGCTCCTTTTGGCTGCTCGAGCCAGGAGACGGCAGGTTTTGGAGAGGTCTCCACTGAAGCCAGTTGTTCCCACCCCTGCGAAATGCCGGAGGTCGCTGCTGGCAGTAACCGGATCCGTTCCCTTTCCCCGCAGCCGGGAGCACTCCTGCCCACTCCTGCTGATCCCTGTCCCGGGAGGGTGGGAGCTGCCAGAGATGCCGGATTCGGGCATCACGGGCTGCCCCGCATCAGGCTCCTGCCTGTGCCATGGGGGCACGAATGCCCCTGCTTGGACCCAGAGAGGACTCCAGCCTGGCCACCCAAGAGACAAAGCAATTACTGCTAATTAGGAAGCAGATAAATAGGAACCAGTTGAGGAGAAAGGCTGCAGGGGCACAGACTGGCACTAAGGATGGGGGGCCGGGGTGAACCGTCTTGTTAGGGAAACAAGGCAAAGGTTTTCAGCATCTTAATGAAGGCATTTAATAAGCTGTGATCTGCGAAAGTGCCGTGCCCCTGTTTGTGTTTCATCCGAGGAAAGGCTGGGTATGGCGACGGCGTTCAAGGACCCAAGTTTATTCCCCGCGTGCCAATTTGTCACTCTTATCTTTGGCAGCCCACGCTGTTCTGGCGGGGCTTGAAAGCAAATTTTGCCCTTGAAAAATAAGCGTGTGCTGTGAAAAGAGATCCTTCCAAATGAGATGCACAAGTGTTTGCCGGAATGGAAGCGGCAGTCTCCGGGGAGCGAGACACAGCGCCCCGGGTCAGGACAAACGGCCGCCATGCGGAGCACGGCCTTGCAAAGGAGCCCTCTCAAATCTATTAGAAAATTACCCCTTGCTTGACAGTGCCGGAGAGCAGCCGGTCAGGGAGCAGAAAGGGTTTTCTGTGAAATATGTGAAATAAAATCACAAAGCTTGTAGAAAAATATACCCACTATGTCCTTTTTCTTAGATTAAAACCCCAAGTTACAATTTACTGTTTCTCAGGAAATGTTACAGCTTTCATTCTTCTTATTAAAAACACGACAGCTTTGAAATAAAATACTTTCGGTGACAATTTGCACTGAAAAAGTCATTTTTAACCTAAAAAACTTGAACTAAAACTCGCCCTTTTTATTTTCATTCTGTAGAACAAAACCCCCAATGTTACCGCGACAGAGCGCTATGAAATCTATGAGGCGGCCTTCCCATCAAACCCCACAATCACTGCGTTACTGATGTATCCTACTCCGCAGGTCTCCCCTGCAAAGAGAGTGAAAAACGCTGATTATCTGTAGCGTTGGTCAGCAAGCGGCAAAGTGACAGACTGTTTGCTCTGCTGCTCCCACGATAAATAAATAATACTGACGCTTTGCCTTTATAGCATTGATTAGATCCGGTTAAAACAAATAATTAAAAAGAAAAAAATCACTGGAGGAACTTAGAGCTTCTCGTCAACTAACTCTCAGCCTGGGGCAGGAGGTATTACTGTTAATTGTATTTTTTTCAAACGCAGTTGCAGTGGGATGGTAAAGATTTAACGCTCTCCAGCTGCGGCTCGATACAACACACACTGGAGTCGACGGCACAGCCCTCTGACTTTAGGGGTGCAGGATCAGGGGTGGAAGGTTCATGCACATGCCTGGGGTGCAGCGGTACACACGTGATGTTCTGCCCCAGCATCCAGACAGATGCAGAGGTGGCCTGAAGGATCACCAAAATGGAGCCCAAAGAGGGAAACTATTCTGCAAGCGCGCAAAGCCCATCAGTGAGCAAAAGGACTGCAGGAGAACAGCGTCCTGGCGTACACCGTATGAGCAACCCCTCCTTCCATCACCCGTTCTACCTCTTTGAAGAGCGCCCGGTGGCCTCCCCAGCATTGGCCACGGCACAGTACCGCACGGAGGGATGCAGCTTTGACCTTTCCTGTCTTGCTCCAACACCACCATTCACTTTGCAGTTACAAGCCCTTACAACTGCAGCAGACTCAGAGGCCAGGGGACACTGCTCCACAGACCCCAGGAGAGCTGCAGGGCTTTAGGCGGGGTGGATCTGTCTTGCTGGCGCTGGAAGACCTACGGCAACTGACACCAGCTGAAGAGGAGGGCCTCCTACCTCAGCACCACCTTCATTTTCAGCGGGACAGGAGATGGCTTGGTGACAAGGTGGAGATGGCAGACAGCCCACCTCCTGTTGCACTTCGCAGACCACAGGTTTCATTTAAGGAGGGAACACCTGCACTGCAGCGAGACACGGAGCAGGCAGGAGATGCAGGCAGGACCCTGCCATACCCACATGGCTCACAGAGACGCTCTCAGTATGGGGACGTAAGGAGGCAATGTGCTGTAGTGGGGAAAGCAGGCACGAGACCCACGTTTCTATTCACGTACGCCTTTTCCTTGGCTCTCCCTGCTCGCTTCCCCACATCCCCTCGTTTCACTGCCATGCTCTGCCATCCGTCCCTTGCCATGCTCCTCCATCCGTCCCCTCAGCATCTCCCTCCTCCTCCTCACCCACAGAAAATGATGAGACCGGACAGCCCCAATTTCCTTCTCTGCAAAGAAATCCTGTGCCAATATTGCGACGCATCAAATGAGTAAGAGCAGAGCCCTTTCTTAGTCTAAATGTTGATCTTTAATCTCCAGAGGCTTCTGCTGCCTGGAGTACAAGCTTCACTTCTAATTAATGGTGTTAACGAATCTTTCTGCGCTAGCAAGCTTTCAGTGGTGTTCTTCCAAGCTCTTTGTCAGAAAGACACCGGCGTCATGTTACCCTCCCGGGGGAAGCTCTTTTGGAGAGCAGAGCCCCCGGCTCCGTGCTGAGCCACGTGCCTGTTCGTTCCAGGGCGCTGGGGCACCTGGACCAGGGCAGTTCTGCCCTGGGACCTCATCTTCCTCTGGTGCCTTCAGCAGGCGTCGTGGCTTCGTTCTGTGTGCTGGCTTTCACTGTCCTCCGCGGGTGCAGGAAACACGAGCTGCTTTGGGCAAAGACAATTTAGATTTCCCTTTTCTTGGGAAATCCACGCAAGGTGGGAGGAAATCACTGCTTTTGTCTACAGACCAGAGAGGCACCCTGGATAAGCAGGTCAGCCTTTGACATCTGTTTTTGAGGAGAAATTAATCCCTAATTACTGTTTGCAGGCAGAAACTTATGACCCAGGGGGCTCACCCCAGGTTTCAGAAGATAACGCAAAGCAAGGTCAGGCCACCTTAGCTAGGAGACACTCTGCTTTTTCTTTTTGAGGCCTGAAACCCCAATCACTCCCTCTTCCTCTCTCCGTCTGCCCCAGCACTGGCCCACCCGAGCCAGCGCATCTCTCGCTCTGCCAAGAGCAATCCCCCGGACCCAGCTACTTGTTGGTTGGAAGTTTTATAGAATATAGATCTGTTTCCTTCCCAGCTCTGCACTTTGCTGACTCAAAGGAAAGTGATCTTTAACGATCCCCTAGATAGCTGTATTTTTCTTACCTAAGTGCACACAAATTGCAACCTACAACCAATTAAACAGATGGTTTCTAATTTTTTCACAACAAACATAATTTGTAATTCCAAAATGTCAATAGAGTCCTTCAATTTTATATTCCATAGCATTTGCAACTCAGCTCGGTAATTTTGGAGTCAATAATTAAAAAAAAAAAGGCAATTAGGGTATTAATTGAGAATCACCAAGTTACTTCATATAACATACCGCGTATTTATCCACTTGCATGCTCTGCCCAAACTGCTCGTACCACACGGGATGCTGCTCCATCACTGCAGCTGGGGCTTTAGCACAACGCACCTCTCCCTCCCCAGCCCTTCAGCCCTGGCTTTAAACACCGAGACAAGCGATGGTTCTGGTACAGCGCGAGGGAATGATGAATCACAGAGGGACGAGCAGGATTTACCTTGAACTAAGCTGTGTTTGCTGCTTGGAACACGGTGAGGAAAAACCAGCGTGTTCACGATGGAGAATTGTCATGAGAAAAGAAGAAAAGAATTTTCTAAAAACGTTATTGTCCACAATAACCACAACAGTTTCATCTTATAAATTATACATTTTGTCTCCTGCCTACTGTTCTGGGTTATTTTGAGCACTGAAAAATAGAAGTGGCCCAACAGAAAGCAGATTCTTGGTACTAATAAACCAGTAGTCCAGCTGCCAGCCCAAATCTCACTTCAGACGTCCATGCACCCCTTCCACTGTCTCCCCTGGAAGAGGGTCTGGATACGGGACCCCGAGCCAGGCAGGGTCCCCAGCTCTGGGGAGGCTCAGGACACCAGACTGACCGCGGCCACGTTTGCCCATGGTCTTGTCTCGCACCGGGGAAGGGAGTAGATGAGTATGGAAGAAGAACATGGAAGAGGGTAGAGGAGAAAGACGCGAGCATCTTCATCAGATGGGGCTGTTAGTTACTGAGCGTCCCCAGTTCTGCAGAGACAACCCACCAGGGACAGCTGTGAACGGCCACCTCGGCCGTGTCCCCTCCTCGTGCCTCGGCGGCTGGCTTGCAACCTGACATTTTCAGAAATGGAATGTTTGGGGTTTTTTTTTCACACTAATATCCACATTCATAGGAAGCATCATTGATGTGACAGGTTCTTTGCAAATCCAAACACGAAGCCAGGGAAGCAGCGTGCATACGCATGCCCAGGCATAAAGGCAATGCACTCTGCTTTCCCACGCCCTCCGTTGGAGGGATGTTTCTGATATCAGGAGGGGTATTTCTGATATCAGAGTGCTAACACAGCACAGCTTTAGACGGATTGGCAGCACACCACCTGCAGTATTAAGACTTCCATCAGCTGTCTCGTCACACAAAGAGCAGCGGCTCTATAAAAACCTAACACCTTGCAATTTTGCAAGTTGGACATTAATACGGAGGCTTAAGAAGAAAAAAGTCAGCTGAATACAGGCGGATGTTCTTCCAGTTTGGCGATGCTGCTGCCCGAGAACGAGCTTCACTGCACCCGTAAGGCAGCTCTGGCACTGTGGTAGCGGACACAGATGCGACAAAAGATGATGGCAAAGAACCCCAAAACATGTCCTAGGGACTGAGGCACTAATTGTAGACACTACAGAAATACTCCTGTAAGTGACATTAGGCGAGGCAGACCATAGGGACTGCGGAACGCAGCAAGGTAGGCACGCGTGGGAAGGTCTCGCTGACCAGACCAGAAGCCGGTTTGCAGTGCGGTAGGAAGCATCCTATTTTTGTAGAACAAGGCAATGCCAGGTCATGATCATGGACCTCATGCACTTCTTCAGCCCCACTGCCATCCCTGGGGCTGCTGCAGCATCAGTCCCAGAAGAGGCTTTCAGGGTGGAGGGACTTTGGGATCAGCCATCGGGGCACTCCCTGCTCCCCCACAGCTCTGGGGGGGCTCACGGGAAGGGCCAGAGGCAGGAGCTACATCTCTGCTCCCTGTCTTGCCTTCTCGAAAGGTTTCCAGTGCAGACACCATGACACTGGCCACCTCATCCTGCATTTGAGGTGCTGTCCCTGGCCTGCTGTGCTCCACAGCAGTGCTGTCTCAAGGAGACACTTCACCAGCTTGCAGGCAGAGCTGACACTGGTCGGGTCCCTGCCTGCAATAGCTGTGACATCTCTCCCTGGATGCCACCATTAGGAGCTTAAAAGGCAGGACTGAAAGGACAGGCAAAGGGCAAACACGACAGCAGCGAGCGGCTGGCAGAGCCCCTCCTGTGGCTTTGTTTCCTCTTGCAATTGAAGTAGATGCTGATAAGAGATGGTGAAGGATTTTCGTGCCACCTGCGGCTCTGCAATGGAGCTTCTGATCTATGGATTACAGTTTACCAAGGAGACAGCTCTGTGGAAAAATGCTTATGAGGAAGAAATGCCACCACTGTAAGGAAAAGCTCAGGCGACCATTTTTGGGGGTCATTTCTCTTAGAAAAACAGCCCTGTAAAGTCACAGAAAGACTCTTAACCAAGCGCCAGGGACTCGGCAGCTGGCTCTGAGCAAGACAACTCCGACGTACTCATCCTCGAAGCCTCATGTCCTAACCCCGCTCAAGGCATCCTCACCAGCACTTGCTTTGAGGCAAACAGGGCTGAGCTTGCTTTCAGTTACTTCTCCAGAGAAATAAGAACAATGCCAGTTTTACTTCTGAGGTCCACTACAACTAGGCAGGTGGCCCCAAATTTGGGCTTGTGCCATGAATTAATCCAGGACCTTCTGAACAGCCAGGCATGCCTCTGACCTTCAGCTTCTGAACTAATGCTCATCTGAATAAAAACCCATGTGTGCCAGATACTGAGACCGCCAGCAGACTGGCCTCCCTCTCTGATTAAAGCACTTACCATTGCCTTAGCCATAGCCACAAGCATCTCATGGGCACCTGTGACTGCAGTGCAAAGCGAGCAGCACTCCTGGAAAGTCAAGCAGGTCACCGCAAAGTAGCCAGCAACATTGTCTGACCCTGATTTGGAAAATCCCAGCGGAACGGCTGTGGGTTCAATGTTAAAACAGGTTCTTTTTACACAAAATTAGGCACTTTTCATAACCCGTTGGTTGGGAAATCCAATGGGAACTGCCACACTAGCGTTTGCAAGCCCCAGTGGGCACCACCGGCTGGGTGGCGAGCCCTGAAATCCCCTTCCCGTGCCGAGGGTGCCCACGAGCCATAACCGCAGGATGAGGATGCCTGCAGGAACTCCCTCATCGCAGAGTCCTAAAGCCAAAAATCAGAGAAGAACCCAAATTTTACATTGCTCATCAGACTTTCCAGCGGCTCCAATTAACGCTGTTATGCTACGTATAACCCTTAATTCCTCTCTGTATCATTGCCTACAGTATACAGGAGGCATTACCCAGGCTTTCACCTTCAGCTCACAGCACCGAGGCCCTACAAGAAGCAGCTTTTTCCCCAAATCTCCCCACAGGTGGGTGTCAGCAGACTTTCCACAGCCAGTAAAGGCAACTGCAGCTTCCTCCAGCCCCCCCGGGCCAGCAAGCAGCAGAGGCTTTCACTCCCTGCTCGGTGCATCGCTTTTGCCAGTCCATCGAGCCTTGAACATCCAGGACCACGAATGCCATCATTTATACCCTGCTTGTGGGCATGAGAAAGAAAAAGCTCACTGAAAGGCTCGGCTGTTCCTTATTATAAACTCTCCATGCCTTTACGTGCTTTTTCCCCAAACTGCACAATAATATCACATGCTTTTACAACACTGTAGGTTTCACGTGCCACAAAGCAGCATCTGCGTGTGTTCCCGATTTCTGCACGGCTTTGACTTAAGGGATACTGTAAGTATCCCTTAACCGTCCGTGTTTGTTACAACGTACAAAGGAAAAGCTCCAGTGCAGCTTTCCACCCCCTGCAAATACCGATATCGTTGTTTATTTATAGCTCCTTATTTGCCGAGAGCCTATGGAGATAAGAAGAGATGTCATTCACAGGGGAAGGCAGATGTACTGAATCAGTCACCGTGCGGAGGGGCCTGGGGTATTTCACAAAAGAACCACAATTCACAACAGAAGATAAATTATCCAAACCTTTACGCATCCTTGTCTGTTAGTTATCATCTCAATACAAACTTGGCAAAAAATAAAGCAAAAGCCCCTTTTTCTAGGTCTAACAGGAGAGTACAGACCTCTGTTCTTCAGTTTTTAAGCCTGACCAAGTTGCAACGACAAAGGGAGCTGTCTCTGTTTATATTTCCCTACATATTTAGAATCATAGAATATCTCAAGTTGGAAGGGACCCATAAGGATCGTCAAGTCCAACCCCCTGCTCCTCGCAGGACTACCTAAAACTAAACCATATTTAAGCACATCTAGGTTTCAATCTCAAATCTTGTCTAATGGATACGGCCGTATCCCTGACTGACCACCCAAATGGTCTTAATCATCTTTAAAAGTTTCCTTTTATAGGCTGGGAAAAAAATCTCCCAGCCCAAACGGCTGTAAACGGCTACATGGGTAGGGTGGGGGCCCCTCCTACGTTAAAAAAGGATATTTCTGCGTCTGCAGATATAAAGCAGCAGAGGTAGCAGGAAGCTGGTCTACTTTTCCCAGGTAATGATAAAAATTATCGAAGGTGGACAAGGAGAGATTCTTAATTTGGAAAAAGCCTCAGTACTTCACAGACATCTACAGATTTCCCTGAAAGCATCAGGAAAATGACCTGCCTTCAGAGTTGAGAGCATGATCCGATCCTATCTATGATATCAAACTCAAATGAAGATGGGAGAATGGGAAATAGGAAGAACTAAAAAGAAAAAGAGGAAAGAATAAAAGAGAATTAATAAAATCAATGGAATAAACTAGTCCAACAAAGGCCTGTGGCATTGAACTTCAGACCACACTGGAGGGAGGAAGGTCTGCCTTAGGCTGGAGCTGAACTCCCACTTTTCGGGGCCCATCCTACAAACCTCTGTGAATGCAGCAGCCAGCTCCACCTGGGGCACATACAGACTATTTCAACGATATAGTTCCCATATTTTATTTCCCAGCCAAATATAACCATGCCAATACCTCACTGCAGAATTACAAGTACTTATAACCAACCTACCAATTAAACCAACAATGTTCAATTAGTTTCTCAGGCACAGACCTTCACGGAGCCCTGTGGGACCTTCCTTCGCCAGGGTGCCGCTCTTGCCAAGCTGGGCAGACCTGTCCACTCCACGCACACCATGCCCTGGAGCTCAGCCGTCTCCTCCGCTGCCTATCTGAGATCTTCTAAGCTTTACATGGCCCATGCAATGCCCTTTGTATTGCCCCATTTCATAGAATCATAGAATCATTTGGTTGGAAAAGACCTTTGAGATCGAGCACAACCGTACCTGTCCACTACTAAACCACGTCCCTAAGCACCTCGTCTGCCCGTCATATTTCCCATATGGTGATACATCCCAGGGCTGATATACTCAAGGGCTTACCAATTTCATAGAATCATAGGATGCTTTGGGTTGGAAGGGACCTGTAGAGGCCATCCAGCCCAACCCCCCTGCAGGGAGCAGGGACATCTTTAACCAGATCAGGTTGCTCAGAGCCCCGTCCAACCTGACCTGCAATGTTTCCAGGGATGGGGCCTCCACCACCTCTCTGGGCAACCCCTTCCAGTGCTTCACCACCCTCAGTGTAAAACATTTCTTCCTTATATCCAGCCTAAATCTCCCCTCCTTTAGTTTAAAACCATTACTCCTTGGGGTTTTTTTTGATGGCCTGGGAGACGGGAGGTGATATATCCAAACGTGTCCTTTGCTAGAGATGGCCTCAAACTCATCCTTTATACACTCTGGTCCTTCACCAGATGTAACCAGCTCAGTTACACGAAATGAAAATGGACACCACGTGTATGAGCACAGATCTAACCAGAGTACTTTTTAGCATGGACAGCTCAGGGAGCTGCATGTAGATAATCACAATTTTGAGCCACAGCATGCCGATGTCCTACGCTTGTTCTACAGGAAAGCAGGTAATCGCTCTAGATCTTGCCTTGCTGTGTGTTTTTTAAAACCTATGGTTCCCACCTCTGACCCTCTCCCACTTTTGGGCTCAGCTTGCAAATCACACTGTTACAGATGACAAAAGAACCCGTGTATCTGCAGTAATTTATTTTGCAAACCCATCGCGGTCATGGCAGGAACTGGTCTGTAAGTAAATGGACCATTTATTTATGGATCGTAAATATGGAAAAGCATTCAATTCATCATAACCATAGAGGAAAGCTGAAGGTTCCACCTTTGTCTGAGCCTGTGGACACCCAGCTCCTGTGAGCTGGGCAGTGGTGGGCAGGGGGCAGCTAAAAGACAGAAGAAAAGTCATTTATTCCCTCTCCCCTTCCACAATATCCTCACCCTTTAAATGTAGACCAGGAAAAAACTTCAGAACAGAAAGAGAGTTGGGCTGTGAGCAGCCAATGTCTCTCCAGGGCAGGTACGGCTGCACTTTCCCATCTCCAGGATAATGGCAGGAATGAAGAGCTGCTGAGAGCACAAACTTCTCCCCTTGGTCAGAGCTGAAACCTGGTGGAGTCTGACCTGAGTCCATCCCTGCTCCTGAGAGCAGCTGCCTGCCTGCAGGCAACTCACTGGAGAAGCCACGTCAGGTTATGGCCATCGAACCTCCTCAGTTTGGAAGAGGCTCGTTGGAAAAGGACCATTTCCTTACCACGGCAACTTGGACAGGAATCACTGAGAGTTCATTTTGAGACACTTGGAGGTTGGGATGGAAACTAAGCAGAAGCAAGGTGGGGACCCGACAAACAGCAATCTCAGCCCCGTTGGGCCAGGAATTGCAAGGCAGCAAGGTCACTAATGGGGGAAGAAACTCAGCCGAGCAATTTTGAGGGGGAGGGAAGAGTAGGAAACGATGCTGGCAAGCACACGGTGAAATCAAACTAGAGAAATCAATAAAGGGAAAGGACAGAGAGGGGCGATGGGACACGGGAAAAGATAAATTAAAGGCTCGCCCAGGGGTTATGATGGCTAGTGAGCAATAAATTAAATAAAAGAGGGCAACAGGGACGAGGAAGGTAGTGTGAAAAATTAATTAAAAGGAAGGGAGGCATAACCAAGGCATAAAACATGGGTGCTGGTGGAAAGATTAGAGGACCCACGGAATGAAGAGGCTTTGAAACGGGTAAGAGGAGCCAAGGCAGAGGCTGTAAAGGCTGTGACCGTGTGTGAGGGTCGGATAAACAACGCAGATGTGTTTTCAAGAGCATGAGAAGCAGGAAACCATTGAAGCAGAAAGGCAGCATCTTGCAGGAGGAGGCGGCACTGCTGGTGCTGAGGCGCTGGTATACCGAGCTTCACTCCTTGGCTTTCGCAGCCAAATGCAGTGGGGTGCTGGCTCTCCCTACCCGCCTGCAGATGGTCTCCTTCCAGCTGCCCCCCTGCCCCCAAAGGAGAGGGCAGGGGTGCTGCCTGCAGAAGGAGGCGTTGCGAGATGAGTTACTTTAGCTGGGTGTCTTAAACGCATGTCTGCTGAGACACACGGAGAGACGTGAACAGGTCTGACTCGAGCTGGCTGCCCCCAGGACCCCCTCCGGCTCTCCAAAACGAAACCTCAGCCCTCCCTGCAACCATTTCTGAGGGTATCCCCCAGCTCCTGGGCAAAATTCACCAACATCTCAGCCGCTGCATTTCAGTTTAGCCCATGCCCTGGTGTGGACGTGCCCTGCTGACTTCTTCAGGCCCGTGGGACAGACAGACTTTGGGTGGTGGGCAGAGGACCCTGGCCTCAGGGGATTTATGTGGCAAGTCCCTGTTGGGTCTGTTTGCCTGGGGACTTGAACGCTGGGTCTCAGACTGCACGGGGGAGCACCCTGCGTGCCTGAAGGGCTATCCTGGGGGGGGCCGCCTTCACCCTCTCACGCTGAAGCTGTTCCACTTTGAACAAAATAATGGCACGTGCTGGGAGAACTGGAGATGGGGAAGGGGGTGGGTGGAGAGAGCACAACTCTGCAGCCTGGCAACCGCGCGTCTCACCTGAGCACTGGGGAACCCCGGCTTTCTCAACCTTTGTGAGACAGGAGCGAAGCAGCTCTCCGGTGGATCCTTGCTCAGCAGCCCGGCTGCACTGAGTCCTGTCTCAAGGCATCAGATCTCTGTGTGCTCGGGGCCGCTGCGCCAGGCACTGCGCTGCCCAGAGCTGCGTGGGGTCAGCCCAAAACCCGGCAGCCCGTCGCCTGCTTCCCGGCCTCAGGTGCCTCACCAGGATGGCAGAATTAGTCATGGGCTGGGGGTATGGTGGTTTTCAAAGCATTTACAGTTGTGTGCCAGAGAGGATAAGCAGCAGCTCATCACCTCTGTGCAGAGCGGGATGGAGTGTCCCGATGCCACCATTTTTGGTCCGGCTCTCAGCTCTGCAGCGGTCAGGACTCAGGCAGCCTGGATGGGACCAGCTGCTCTGCGGGGACAGGCAGTCCTGTCTCTGGCCTCAAAAGCGTCTGTCTTTCTGGCCCAGGACGCTGCTGCACGTACAGGGCTGCCCAAGGCCACAGGAGCCTCCTCCAGTTATCGCATCAGCACGAGCAATGAGCTTTGTGAGCTGCTGCTGCCCACCACTGCAAAGCTCCCTATGTCCGTATTTCGTTAGCGGGCTGTTAATTGCTTTGCTTTTGGAGGATTGCTCAGGAGGAGTAGAGATGCAATTTTTAGAAGAAGAGCCGAAGAGCATTTGGGGGCATGCGTGGGGGAAATGATTCACGAATATTTTCAGGCCCTTCAAATCACAGGGGAAAAGAAAGAACTGGACAAGTCTGGATCGCACCTGCCTTTAAAGCAGCGTTCTTTGAAATGAACAGGCTGCCGCGGTGCTCAGAGACGGCTAAGAAGATTATAAGCAAAAGATAGCTCTGCCAGAGGAGGGAAGAAGAAATAATAAAGGCATTCAAAGCTATGACAAGGAAATGAAAAAAAAAAAAAAAAGAATAAAGCAGACTTTTTGGATATACCAGGAGGGGTACAAGCAAGATCAATACACTGACAGCGGCAGCCAAAGTTGGGAAAGGAACAGACCCGGAGCATCACCGCAGGGCTGAGCCACCCAGCCCAGAAGACAGCACAAGGACTTCCATGGGTCTCAGCGGCCACCGATCAGGCGCTCCAGTGAAGGCTTGTAAGGGAAGCAGGACAAGACGGAATGGATAATTAACAACAGCAGAGAAAGCTAAATGGGCTCCCTAACCTCTCTGCCCTAACAAACTTTGGCTTCTGTTTAACCGGACTGTAGACAGCTCAGCGACAGTCCATCGCACCCTGCACACGACAAGAAGCAGGTAAGGTCTCAGGGAAGTTGTAACGTAAATAGATAAGGACAAGGGTGCATTTCCACTCCTTTTTAACACACCAGAGCAAAGACACATGGGGCATTAGGGCTCAGTCCAACAAAATATCTGTTTGAGTTCAGTGCGGTGCGGAGCCGGGCGCCGCAGGGATCTGATCACAGGGAGCCGGTGCTGGATCCAGAACCGAGCACCCACTCCACGTCTCCACCAAGACACTGCCTGCCCTGATTTCGTGTGCGCTTCTTAAAATTCACAAACTCAGCCTGCACACGCAGACCCCGGGGTCAATTCCCACCTCTTGTCGCACTCCCTCTAGATTGCTACCAGGATTCAGTGGGAATTTGGGTGCACAGCAAGAACAAAAGCTGCCTTATTCTTTTATACGAAGGCACAAGCAGGTGACAGAGCCCTTGGGTTATTGCAGGGTGACGGTTCCCCACACCGGGGCACCGCCTACAGCCCATCAGCTGGCAACCGACTTCACGGTGGTTTAAATTAACACCATCGCGTGCACAGCCGGTGCAGGCTGGGTGTCAGCACACGCACTGCAGCTTACCTGGCAAGCGGTAACTTGTTCGGCTGTTGTTAGACAGGGTCTTCCACCTGTGTGTGTGGAGTCTGGTATCGACGTTTCTCCTGAACCGGTATTACATAAGCTGCATGCCCCCGAAGTCATGTGGGAGGCAGAACAACGTTCCCTTCCCAAGTTACTTTCTCTGAATATAACCGCATTTGAAGCTTTTGCCCTTTAAAACACTAATTCCTATAATTACTAACCCTCCTAGCTACAAAGAGTCATTGCTCAAGGGTACGGCGTTAACGACACCCTCAATTCATCCAGCTTCAGAGAGGCCTGAGACTGCCCTGCTGCTCGCGTGCAGCACCTTCGAAGCAGAAATCTGTCATCCCAGAGGATTCACGCAAAATCTTTGGTACTTCCTGGTTTTAGCTGTGTTGGAAGAAATTCAAGTCTGAGGCATATATCCACTGCGTGGCCACGCACACAGAGCCCACTGCCACCACCACCCAACCCTTCTCCAGGCTGAGCTCCTCCCGACACCGTGGCTCCACGCTATTACGCTGCTGCTCGGGGAACGCCAGAGACAACCCAGGTTCGGTTCTGCGCTTGGTGCAACCCAGGCACGCGTTCAATCTGCAGTCACAGCCTGCAGGTGAGACGGGACACAGCAAGGCAAAGGAGACGGGGTGCGTGTGGAGGAAGAGATAAACCACGGGAGGTCAACAGGGTGCAGGTGCCACATCCCGGGTCCCAGACAGCACGGCAAAACCAAGCTTTTAGGGAAAGATGCAGAGGGACAATACAGGGTTTGACTACGAGGCTTTCCCCTAGCATGCAGGAAAGAACGGGCAAGCAGAAGACGAAGACTGCCACAGTCCCTGTTTGTCCCTCTCCTCTGAAGGGGTAGAAGACCCCATCACCAAGAGCTTGTCCCCGCAGAGCTCACCAACCAGAAGAAAGCTGGGGACCCAGATCAGTCCTCCAAGGTCACCCAAGGCATCCCAAGGTCACTCTTACTGACCTTCTGACCCTGTTTTTTTTTCAGTTGAACCTCCACCCTCAGGAAGAAAACAAAAAAGACAGGATTTTAGAATTAAAAAACCACCCTACCCCACACAGCTCATCAGAAACGCAGGGTGCATGGCATCCAGCGTCCTCTGGATGTTACAGCACACCGGGGAAAGGAATCCAGCCTAAACTCCCCGGGCAGCACAAGTCCCTTACGTTAGTGCCATGTCTTTGTGTCACACCACAGCCTGCCAAAGGTGAGTGCCTCGGAGAAGAAACACGTACGATAGGGAAATGCTACAGAAGGGGGAGCAGTAAAATAAGCAACTTTTTGGCTCATTTCCTATAATCCCCAATTCAAGCCAAGCTGGAAGCAAATCTCAGGCCTGGGTTTCTACTGACGAAGGAATGCGGGCACCTGTCTGTCTTTTCTGCATTTCTTGCTAAACCTTATTTCTCTCCTTTAAAAAAAAAAAGAAATCCATGCTCACATGTCATATTTGATGCATCTGACAAAGTCAGAGCCATCACATCCCATCAAGCCCGTGCTGATACAGCCCTGCAAAGGGAAGCCGAGAAAAGACATGCAGAGAGAGTTCTATTTTTGTATTTTCATTTTAAGGCATCTCCTTGACTTCTGCTTTCTGACTTGCTTTCCAGCTCCAGTACTCAGCCAGAAAGCTGCACCTGGTTAGGAGAGGGCACTGAGCGAGCAACACCGAGGTACTCGGTTGTCTCCTGTCCCCAATGTCTTGAGCACCTCATGGAGTAATGTTTTCATGGTCGTAACACCAGTTCAAGCCGGAGCAGAAAGACTATTCCCTTTTGGAGGCTGAGAATTGAGAAATTCAGGCCCAGCTCCTCAACGCTGACTGGAAAACTTTGATGGCTGAAAGCCAGCTGACAGGCCAGAGAACCTGGGAAAATTATGGTGGGGAACTTGAACCCCGAGGCAGACACTTAAAGCTGTTTTCATCTAGCATTAAATCCTGTCCCCTGGCCTTTCCATAACATGCGATACTCCTTGAGTGGGCAGCAACTGGGCCTTGACAGGAGAGGCAGAAAACACCTTGTAGGTGATGGGGTAAACAAGCCAAGATGGTGAGGACCTGGTGGTTCCGAAACAGGTGCTAAGAGCCCCATGCTCCTTCTGGCCATCAGCTTGTTTCTCCAAGAAGGAGTTAAGGTGTCAATAAACACAAGCCACCCCGCTCCAAGCCTGTGAGCACTCCCTTGAGTGCTTCACGAATTCACTCCAGCCGGGTTCCCGTTCAGCGAACACAGACATACAGCCAGGGGATGCGCCCGTGATAGACCACGGACACCTGGGGCAGCTCTGATGCTCTCTCTGGAGCAATTCAGAAGCTTTTAAGGTTTCATTCTGCAAACATTTTCATCTGAATGTTGAGCACAGGCATTATCCTTAACCATAGCAGAAGAAATGACTCGTGTGATCATCTGTCAGCTGGTGTAAGTTATTTGGGAAGATTTTACATTTTCCATTCATGCACTACCTTAATCTGAATTAACCTTCAAGTCTTGAGAAGCTCTGAGAAACAGATAATTGTAAAAAGCAAATCCAGAAATGTAAAAACCCCAAATCCCCAAATCAGATAATTTAAATTGACATGGTATTTTGATAAGATCAAGATTTGCAGAAAACGTAATTCTCAGATACAGTATTCATTATGAATCGCTTGCTCAGCTCTTGAAAGAATCAAACATTTTGGTTGATCGCAGGAAACCAGCTCAGCTCTGGAAATTAATCATTGACTCAGGAAGGTATTATTAACCCATGGCTTGCTTTGGGCAGAAGAGTTTTGACTGAATTTACAGGTTTAAAATTAGACATGGGCTTGAGGGTTTTTTTTTTGGTTTATCAAGGTTTTAAATCTCAAACTAGATACCATACAATCCACTGGATCATGTACAGTAAGTGAAGTCATTTTTGATTTTCTGTTCAGCCTTACTGATGAAACAACACCGAACGATCTGCTCTTCTCACATACCAAGAAATGACCGAGCCACGTAACTTTCTGCGTGCAGACTGCACAATCAGCTGGAAGGCCCGGAGCAGGAAGGTCTCCCAAGTAGAGCTGCTGGCAATGGCCTGTCATGCGATCCATCGCTCGGCATCTGGAACCACCGCCGCTTTCCTGCTGTCTTGGCAGAGCAGTTGAGAGCTTTGTGCAATTAATTTGCCTATTTAAAAGCACAGGTAACCGCAGGGACAGAGCAATGAGGCTGTGTGTAAAGGGTTAATCAGCACCTCATCTTCCACTAAGTCACCCCCAAGCAGAGCCACGCGAGCCTGGCATGGGCAGAAACGAGGAAACAGCTCCTCAAAGAACCTCTGCGAGGCTCCAGCGTGAGAATGGCAGCTCAGCCTGTCAGGATTTGGCTCTCGCTGGAAAACCTGATCCTTTATCGGAACTGCTTGGGTTCCCACTCAAAGCCACCTTAAGCTCAGCTCCGCATAGGCAGAATGCATGCGAGGGCAAAGGGAGGGGACAGCTCCATCACAGAGAACTTTAGAGCTGGCCGACACCAGGATCTGAGCCTGCAGACCGCATTCCTGGTGCTCACAACCCTTAAGTGACTCCTAATCATCTTCACTGAAAACAACCCCTGACGTGCTCTGTTTTCATGACAAACTTCAGTGCCAAGAATGTGGCTTTTCTAGCCCAAAACCCATCTGCTCCCTCCAGAGAGCAGTCATAGACTGGGGCCTCTACGTCAGGAGAGTGCTCCTCTCACCTTGTGTTCACTAGACGGGCTCCGCAGCCCGCTCTTACCATGCGAGCGTGAACCTACTCAAGGCGAAACCTGTTCCAGACAAACCAGCTGCCCAGGAACATCCTCCAGCCAACTGCTTACAAATATCATACGCGCCATTAGATGATTTCCAGCACAGACGTGCAGGCAATCCTTCCAGAGAATCTGCTTAGAAAGGATTTTTAACTGGGTCTTTGCATTTTTTACTGTGGATAAGGACTGGGAAGCGTTAGCTTTGGAGGGAATTTCTGTTCGTGTCCTCCACAGCCCAGACCACCCTTCTCCTCATCCATGGTTCATGGCCACCATGTCAGCTCTGCCTCTTGAGACAAGAATTATGGCCTTATTTCATAGGGGACCTCACCACACTGAGTCTATAGCAAAAGAAAAACTCTTCAGAGGCACCAGGATTCCCAGGACTTTGGCAGAAAGGGTCAAGACAGATTTGTCCTCTTTGGGTGGTCTCAAGGGTCCCATTGCTGGAGCATGTTGGGAGGGTGCACATTTGAATCTGCTTATCCTCATGGTCCTTCTTCACTTTCTGGGGACAGCTTGGGGACACTGGGTCTACGAGGAGTCAGTGTGGGTGTGACAGACCCTGGGTCCGCTTTCCAGGCAGCTTTTTCATCAGTTCTCCCTTCCTCCACTTCTCAGTTTGCCTAGAAGGGGTCTCTTTCTTTCTGTATTTTATATGGGTCTATTTTGACTCAACAGTTTGCATCGTAACCAACGGCCAAAGCGGGCTGCAGGTGACAGCACGCATGTCCAGCACTCCATCTGCAGAGGGGATGGTATGAATGGGCGTCACATCCCAAATTCTGCACCTCCATGTCAGTCGCTGGCAATTGCTCTCACTGCTAGGACCGTGCTCTGCACCCTGCAGGACACAGCCGTGACAGGTCTGAAGCCTCTTCTCCCCTTTATTGCTAAACAAACCCACATCCTTTGTTTTATTTAATGGGAATTGTCTGAGGGTAGTGTCAATTATTTGAGTTTCTTCTCCTTTCCCTAGAGGTTTTCAAAACCACACAAGCCACTGGGGACAACTGAAGCTGACCACACTCTTGAGAGAGAAGACCGTCCATGGGGCTGGTAGCAGGGCTCAGAAAGCCAAGCGTACCGCACCCTGCTCTGAACTACCCGACCCTTCATCTTCACCTGCTCCTCCATAGCAATCCCTGTGCTGGCAAGGGACGCTGCTGATGAGATAATTGCATTCAATAATCTTCCCAGTACACGCTTGCAAAAGTATGAAGAGAAATAAAGAGCTTGTGCACGTGCACGCCAGAACCCACATTGCGGAAATCCTGCCATCTAATTGCCTACAGAGGAATAAAAATTAAAAAAAACAAACAAACAAACAAACAAAAAAAACCAACAAGCCACAAAGGGCAAAGCCAGTCTGCGCCAGGCACGAAGCACTTGCCCGCTCTTGTTGAAATGTTAGAGCTGCAAAGCGAGCATTGCAAACAGCAGAGCCAGCAGATGACAGGAGGCTATCCCTGCTCTCACGGCTTCGCACCCTACTGCTGCTCCTAAAGCACTGACGTTGTTTTCTGATGGTTCCTGACACCTGTAGAACCTCTGGAAAGAGCTACAACTCCATACTGAGATACGTCAGTTATCCTACTGCCCGTTCATTTCCTTGACAAAGGTATCTTGTCACAGAGGCTGACTCGGTCCCACAATTAGGATTTTTTAGACTTGATCGTGAACCCCGTGAATGCACCGTTCACGTCCCACGAGCCCCTCCGCACTGGACACTGCAGCCCTCAACCACAGCCTGCACCTACCAGCATCTGCGCTGGGCACCGATACCTGCGACCTCCTCCTGACCCACATCGTCTTTTCTAAATTAAGAAACCCGTTACATCGCTTCCTTCCTTGGCCCGCAGCGTGCTAAGAAGATCACTACCAGGTCGTAGCTTAAAGGGTTACCGAGTGCTGTCCTAATCCTGGAAGGACAGCAACTGCCGGAGCTGATAAATGACCTGAGCGAGTGATTACAGTCTGGGTTTATTTGTGATTAGGCACTGTGATGGCCTTCCCCGACACTGTTTTGTTTTGTTTTGTTTTTTTTTTCCTAAGAAGTCAGATGGAAAATTTCATCCATCCAGTTTTTTTTGAGCTACCTGAGGATGCTGTGTGTCCTCTCGCTACAGGACACTTCCAACCCTGTACAGGGGGACTCAATAACAGGTATTTCTGTGACCTTCCCTGCACTGCCGGAATAATGGGCATGTTCATCAGCCTTCCTAGTTCTCCAGAGTTACTCTCAATGCTCTGCTCCAATTGCCTGAATGACAGATATTTTCACAGCTTTTTCTGCATCCCCCAAGAAATAGGTGGTTTCACAGCTCCCTCTGGAATCAACCTTCATTCTGTGCACTCCCAATAATTGGGGGGAGAAGTGAAAAATGAAAAAGCAAATAATCAACCAGCAGCGTTCAAGAGTTCAGAAGTCCCGTGAAAGTGAAGAACTCACGGATTGAAGGAGGTGTGGCAGTTCAAGCCCTGCAGCCTGTGCACGCAGGATAAAAGACGCTCTCCTCCACTCACAGTAAATCCCTATACAAAAAGAAGGCTCCATAGTTTAAAGCACTGTTTAATATGCCAACAGCCCAAACAAAACTTGGAAAAACTTCTGGCAGTGTTCTTTTTTAAAGTGTCTTGAATATTAAAAAAATAAGGTATTTCTTCAGTGCTGCTAAATCCCGTAATTTCATTTGCCGAGTTAAATCCTGGTCTATGGAATTAGGGCACAGTAGTTCTTATTCATGCAGAAAAGGGTTTTTAGCCAGCTCATTTGTTTAATGTATCTGTATGTCAGAATTTTTCAGTCCTGCTTTGCGTCAAGTATTCTTACTACTATTAAGGGAAGGTGTATTAAGCCAGAAACAGAAAATAGTTTTAGACAAAGCATAAGCAAATCAAATTCCCTTTCTCCTTCAACTGCCTGATTTTGGTTTGAAAAAGTTCAGATGAATTTTTATCCCTCTGTTATTTGGAGTTTCCTGGATTAGATTTCCAAATAAAGAAGTGTAAAACTCTTGGATCCTTATTTACTGTACGTGGCATCTCCTGGGGTCCACCAAGCATCAGCAGAGCTCCTCCATATGATAAGGAGTTCTACCAGATCACATTTATTTTTTCTCCCTCCTACGCAAGTTCCCAAGGAAAAACCCAACCACGGTACCAATTAAAACAAATGTGTTACCCCAGGACTGTAAACCCTGCCGAACTGGAAACTGAGGACCTGCTTTTATCCATCTGTCTGGGAACTGGAGGGGAAAGTCCACTGCTGAAAACATTACACTGCTCCATCTTCATGTCATATATCGCACGTAGTACGATTATGCCCTGAAACCTTCGTTCACCCTCTGCTGAAGCAAACTCCAGGTTTTATTCACCTAGAGTCCCGTTACACTGTCCTTACTGAAACAAAACTCCCACAAAACCAGGAGGACCTCTCTGAGCTCAGGTCTTCACTGACTTCATTGCTCGGGAAGCACAGCAAGTTTCTAATAGCCACGACGATTCCTGGCCCAGCATTTCCCGATACCTAGGTCACGCTGTCACTGGCTCTGATCCCTAAACCCTCTCCCATCCCTCCACAAAACCTCTTCTTCAAAGCGGTGCTTTCAGCTCATGCTACCTGGCCAAGCTGGGTCTGGGGGACATTAAAGATCATGTCCTGACAGTGTCACGTCTGTTGGCACTTTGGAGTTGGTTATCTTCCTAAATTGTGGCCTGAGGACACTGCTGTACCTTTTAGGGATGGGGGAACTCCTCTGTCCTGATCGAAGTGCTAAGAAACACAGCCCCGATTTGCTGGTGCTCAAGGAAATGCCAAGAGCGTGCTTTCTCCCAGCCTGTTTTCACGAGGATGCTCTGCTTACCCCGTGCAGAGGCAGTACCAGGGTTCCGATCAAACTCTGGGCACCCTCCTTCACCGCAACACCAGCCCTGCAAGGCGCGTGCCTGCCCCCAGCACGACGTCCCCCGTATGCAGCTCCTCTCCCCAGCTTCTCTTTGCAACCTCTTGCTCTGGGGTGTGCACCAGGAAAGTCAAGAGCAGAGCCCACCTCCACATTACCCAGAAGTCACGCTCGTATTCACGTTCACTCCCAACAAACCGCAAACATAACTTTTAGAAGAAATATAAGCAACGAATCAGAAACGAAAAGATGCCAAAACCCACCGCGTCCGAAACGATCACAATCTGCCCATGGGGTGTAATTAAAGCAAACCCATTTCTATTGCCAACAGCACACAAGGGAACAGCAGATTCTCAGCACATCCACCAACCTCTGACTTCTTGAACGCTTACACCAGGACGGGATGAGCCCACTTTCAGCAGGCTCAAAAAGAAACCTTCAGCCTGAATCCCGAAGGAAGCCCACTCGTACAATTCAGCATCTGAAGCAAGGTGTCCTTGCTGCCCCCAATCTCACTGCCCAGTCCCGCCTTGCACAGCAGAACAGCAGCAGCTGGGAATTGCAGGGATCTCTCCCACCGTTCCTCACATCTAAAGGCACCTCGAGACGCAGTTACTTACCGGGCCTGGCGTGGGCACTTGGGATCTGTCAGTCCTTCCCGTCACCGGTCCGCGAGCAGCCGCAGCACCCCTCTACGGTCTCAGCTTCACCCTGCAAGAATCAGGACACAGGGTTTTTTGCTAGTTGTAGTAAGCAGATAATCCAGTACTTTCTAACCCTCCGTAGAGAAGGGTATGCTGCATCGGAAAGAAAAGCTGCTGGCTGGTTGCCTGCAAGGATCAGACCCAGGACTTTCCGAGCTAAGAGTCTGAGCTGCTTAGCAAGGAGCAAAAACCGGAGCAGAGTCAGTTGTGTTCGCAGGGCTGAACACTTGGGATAGCTGCTGGGGAGGTGGTTCAGATGGCCTCAGGCACGAGAAATCCCACAAGAACTGCTGCATTGTGTTAGTGCTTACAGGGAGCAAGGTAACCAGCCGACAGAGGCGGGCAGGGATTTTTGGTCACGGTGGTTGGGATTTGTTAAGGGGAAACAGAGTTTCTTCAAACCGAAATATCCCGCAGTAAAGCAGAAACTTTTTCATGGTTGAGACACCTGCCAGGTAGAAATGCAACCAGGGCATTATAATTCGGATTTGGGAGCTGCAGGACTTTCTACAGCATTTTTTATGTTGGGCAACACGCAAGCGCCTGCTGAACAGGCTCCCGGTGCAGCGGTGTCGGCACAGGCAGGCTGGCACGCGATCCTCCTCGCAGGGAAGGCTGCCGAGCGTGGTTGCACATCCCACAAGAACCAGGCTAATGCTTTGGAGGTGGTATGTAGGTCCCATCAAAGCCTCCCTTCTCTGCAACCAAATGCACACCGAATCTTTCCCCGGCCCCAGCTCTCCAGGCAAGGAGCTGGGAGCTGTGGTTGAACGGATGGGATGTAGCGAGACCTCCTCTCTGCTTTGTGCTCTCCAGCCCCGGGCTCCGGGACAAGAACTTGCCCCTCTGAGCTCCCAGCCTACACAGCCCACAGCTGATGGGAACTGGATCCAGGTCTCCATACCCCCCCCTCCAGTGCCTAAGCCATTAACAAGATCCAGCGATTTAAACCCATTCCTTCAAATCAGCCTTCTTGGGCTAGCAATGATCTACCACAGAGGCAATAAATCACCGTGAGATTCCTGCTCTGCCTTCTCCACCTTCCTCAATCGGGTGACGATTCCCACCTCCTGCTTTCCAAGCAATGTTTCCTGAGTAACCACGGCTTTTATCAAAAGACCGATACTTTTTCCACCCTGCTCCGTGAAATACTCAGATGCCTGGGCTGCCCGATCCCATGGGGAGGGCAGGAGGAGCAGTCAGGGCTCCTGCCAGTCATCATAAACGTTGGGGTGAACGGTTAGTTCATCCACCCAGCCTGCCAGGAGAGACCCTCTGTAATTAGAGGCTCAATTCAGTCTCAGTTATGCCACAGCATTACAAAAGGTCAAACTGGAATGAAGTTTTTAATTAAAACTGAAAAAGCGCTAAAGAGACAGAGAAATGAAGCACTGGGCTTCAACCAGCAATGAGGACACACGTATCTAATGAGCTGATCAGAGGTGACACGCTGGCTTTCACAGCAGAAGCCTCTGCAGGCTCTGGCAGTGTACCGAAGGGATAATCCCTCCTGCACAGGGGTTCAAAGCTCTGCACGAAAAGGCCACCGCAGTGACAAAGGCTAAAAGCAGGGGACACTCCCCCATGGCCACGTTCACCATCACCCGAGAACCCAATAAAGCGTTCAAGATGATGAACTTCCCGGTGCTGTTTCCTCAGTTCCCCTCCGTTTCAATGGACTCATCATTCAAGTTTATTGAGCCTCTAGAGAGATCTGGTAGCATCTCTCAGTTGTTCAACTGAACATGTAAAGTGCTGGAATCAGCGATGAGTGCAGCAATGCCACGAGAACAGGCAGGAGAGATGCAGGAGAGATGCAGAAGAGGGAAGAGAGCAAGAGAAACTTGAGGCCAAACCAGGTCTGAGCAGAGCCCTGAACATCACAACTCTCAGAGACACTAGGGATGCGGAAAAGCAAATGGCTCATGGCCTCCTCTGATCATACCTGCTAGAGCCCTCCTGAAGGTCCCTACTTTGCCATTGCTTGGACAGAACAGCACAGATGGAGAATTACAGAAACAAATCCCAGCGAGGAAGGAGGAACAGAGGTTTTAACCGACACCTGGATGAAGTTCCGAATACCTTCCCCTATCTTCCTCCCAAACTTACCCAGATGCCTCGACTGAGGCAAAAGTGCTTACCTTGCTCCTAAAGCCTTCTCTTGATAAGAACAACTCAAAAGTGTGCGAGGGGAGGGCAAGTATGAGGGGCAGAAGGACACGATGCAAAGAGCATCAGAAGCTCTGAGTTCTGGTCTTGGCTCCTTGTGCCCTGGTGCCTGTTTGAGACCAAGGGCCAAATTACTGCACGTCTTTGTGTCCCTTAGGATGCTAAGTTAGATCCAGATGAGGTCTACAAAGTGGACAGATGACCTGAAGTGGAAGTTGTACAGGAGGTGGCATAGAAAAAACCTCACCGTGAGCAAGATCAAGGGAGCTAAGAAAAGGAAGTCCACCTCTGCTGCTCCATAATCTCTCTTTTCCCAAACGTACAGCTACATGAAAGACCAAATTGTCCTGCTCTTATACCGAGTTCCTCTTTACTGCATGAGTCCTAATGAATTCAGGCAGCAGGAGCAGCAGACTCCAGCCCTTGCAAGGCTGGAGTCCATCAGTCGAGTGCACCATCCTGTGATTTTTCTAGAATCACTTCAGCCCATGATGCAAAAGTGAAAGGAGGAAGGAGGTAAGTACCCTGCCAAAATACAACAACATCTTTCAAACAAAGTAACTGCATTAAAATGTGGTGGTTTATTTTCAGTCTGGGCTCCCAAAGCATTTCCCTTCTCTCCCTGAATGATAACAGGCATAAAAATTAAATATAAATTCTCCAACAAAAAGCAAAATGCACTGAAGGGTAATAAATCACGGGGGCTGGGTGGCATTCAGAGGAAGTTGGGAGAAGGAATAAAGGATGAAATAGTGTAGATACTGACTAAGATATATCATAGACCCTTAAAAACCCAAGACTCGTCCTCAGGGCAGGGGACTCAACGCAACGGGCTGAATTTTGATGAAGCCGCAAAGGGAACTTGCCCAGTGAAGCGGTGGGGTTGGTACGTGGCGCTCACGGTCCCGCAGGGCTCAGAGCATGGCGAATGTCACCCCAGCACCACGCTTGCACCCTCACCTCATGCGGGGATGAAGACCCTGATGAAAACATCTAATTTCCCCAAAGCCACAATTCTGTACCAGTTGCTAACCGCCAAGGTCAGAAGACCTGCAAACAGAAAGTCTGTTCTGGGGATTTCTAACGTATTTTGTACAAAACCGGAGACGTGCCCTTCTTGCTCACCCAAAGGGCCCACAGGGATGTACCCGCAGGACTGGTGCTGCTCCTCTTTCTCCCCAGAGCCATGTGCCAAATGCAAGCCGTTGCGCTGGCACCAGCAGTGGGATCGATCGGGGACTCCAGAAAAAGTAAAGAAGGACCAGCCCGGTGCTGCAGCGGGGACAGACGCATTTCCAAACAGCAGCTCTCACGGACTGGATGCTGTCTCATCAGATGACCTGAGGTTCTTACATCGGCATTTCCAGTAACCCAAAACACTCCCCAGGGCATCACACAGAAGCACGATATTCTGGAAACACTATATATCAGCACCGATTTTCTCCTAATAAACAAGATCACCTTTAATTTTGCAGGCACCTCCTACTTCATTAAACTTAAAGATCTTGCTCTCCAGGGGTTTCCTCCTCAACTGGGGCAGGAAATGAAAAGACAGGAGATGGAATTTAATTGGGGATGAAGCTTCATCTTTACACTGCCTATCATAATTATGTGTCATTTAAAAACAAGCATGGAGCAGGCGTGAAATGGCACCAGCTCTGGATGCGCATAAAAAAAGTTGACACCAGCGGCACATCTCAGCAAGAATCAGATGGTGCAACTCAAAAAGCCCTTTTCTCTTTGTTTTTTTTCTTCCTTTGTCTCAGAAAAAAATCCTTTTGAAATGGCAGAGAAGAAATGGCATCTTTGCGAAGCCAAGTGGTTTGAAAGGAAGAGAAGGTAATTTCAGCATCATGTGCTGGGGCACAGCAAGAGTCCCTGCAAAATGTGGGGCAGGGCTGGTATTGGTGTAGAGGATGGGCGAGTGGAGGTACAGCAGTGCAGCCACGTGCCTTCGTGGGACGCAGGGATGGTAATGCGAAGTCTGCTGCTCCTGCTGCTTCCTCTCTGGGTATCACTTTGCCTCCCCTTGCCATCCTGGATAAGATGTCCAGCTGGGTTTGATGCTTGCAGGTGAGACTGGAGTGCACCATTATGGAGGCGACCACACATATGGTGTGTGGGGTTGGGTTGATGGTTGGACTAGATGATCTTAGAGGTCTTTTCCAATCTTAATGATTCTATTCTATTCTGTTGAAGGCGGTAAAGTTTGCCCTTGGAGTTGAGTTGGGTGGGCGAGGGTTACTGCTTTCCCTCAGGTCACCCAGCCCCTTTCTCCATGCTCCAGCACCAGGAGGAACAACGTGATTAAACGCTTTTGTCAAGTTAATATTGAGGGTTTCAGTTGACCTCCTGCAGAGGGCAGAACCAAGGAAGAGCAAGGAGAGCTCTGTGGATGGGTTATGCTGCTCGCTATAATGGGAAGGAGACCTGGAGTTCATCTTTTGAGCTGCTAGGGAGTCTCCACAGGATTTAGGGCAGCTCAGTTGGCTCAAGCCTTCCCAAAACAGCTTCCACCACTGAGGCTTTTCCATTTGATGAAGCCCAAAATCAGACGCATCACATGCATCCCTCCATGCTGAGATCTTCTCCGGCATGGGCTTTCCATGCAGGCTGCAAGCTTGGACCTGCTTGTGCCCCAGCCTCTCTTCTGCACAACGGCGGTTTCGGCACTTGTCTGCCCTCCGGGACCCTTCCAAAATCTGCGGGTGAGAGTGCAACCCGAGCGCTAGGAAAGACCGGCAGGAAACATGGAGAAACCAAACCATTTGACTTCAAACCAAACACAGAGCAGCTCAGCTCAGAGCGTGAGCGTTCCCAGGCTCCTGCTTTGTCTGCTTGGTTGGTCTGACACGACTGGATGCCTCTCCTGAAAAAGGGATGCCTGAAACGTGAGTCAGAGCAGAGATCTCTCCTCTTTGTGCCTTTCTGGATGTTATCAGTAACACCCTGGATTTAAATAGTGCCTATTTTTCTAACAAGTGCTTTTTCTATACTTCAAACAATGGGAGATAAAATAGGGAGGCACTCCGTTTAACTGATGCACTTTAATTAGTTACCTGTCACTGTCAAAGCCCTGCTCTTATATTCTGATGCAAATTCATGGCCTTTCGTTTTAAGCAATAAGTCAGTTTGGCTTTAGTCTTCCAGTGATCCTTTAATGTCATATTTTCTCCCCCCCCACCACCCTGTGAATCAATATCTAGATCCTCTAATTGGAACTTATCTGCTCATCCAACCTTGGGCTAGGTTTGTGCAGCAGCTGAGCGTATCAGACACTTCTACTGACCGAATTTTGCACAGTAGCTTTTAGGCAGCGATGCTGCCCACGGCATGCGCTGGGAGCCGGCTCTGCTCCACCAGCCATGCAGCTCCCCAGCCGCGGGCGGCAGGTAGCAAGACGAGCCTTGGCCGAGGCAAGCAGACCAGAGTATTTTCTGTAATGGAGATACAAAACCCTAAACCACAGCCCAGGGCAGGATGGGATCAGGGACAGGTCGCTTTTCCTGTTCCACTTCAAGGGGCAAAGACACAGCTCCCCATCGTTTCTAATTTTAAATCACGACGTCTCCATCTTCTGCCTGTAAATCCTCTCCTGCTGCCAAAAGGTTACCAAGCCAGTTGGAAAGCTGTTTTTTACAACCCTGCCAATCTGGAGGCACCTTGCTGCCTCCTCCCACCAGGAAAATGCTGACAACAAAACTAACCGGTGGCCAGCAGGACGGCAGGCTGGGCAAGGCGCTGCAGGCAGGACTGGCCTTTAAGGTACCAGCCAGAAATTCCAGAGATTCAGGAGCGGTTCCTGGCTCTTCCCCAGGCTCCCTTTATGACCTTGGGCCCCAGCTCTGTGCCTCAGCCTCACCTCTACTAACCGAGGCTAACAACACTTCCCACAGTTGGTCATGCGGATAAATTAATTTATGTTTAGGAAATAATCTATTACGATGGGCACAAGGGCCCCTTTAGAATAAAGCTAGGTATTTTCTCCCTTGCATCACTGCTGGCTTTAGGGGAATGAAGCCAAAAATGACTGTAACCCGCTATGTCTAGGGCTGGGCTTTTTCCTAGATTTGTGCATTTGCAGAATAATCTCCCGAAGTCTGGACCGAGCGAATTACACCGACTGTTTGTGCCGGAGTTTAAGAGGCGGCCATGAGCTGGCTCGGAGGGGCACTGACCCGTCGCTCGGCTGGCACGTGGCAGCACAGCCTGTTTCGGTCGAGGGGGACAGATCGCACCTTGAGGAGCTCAGCACCTACAGCCATCGACAAAGAGAGTGCGGCAAGATGATGATCCCATGCTCAGCTCCGGGATCTTCTCCCATCACCTGCTGCCAGTTTTTGGCAATAAATATTTCTAAGGATCAGCAGCTGCCCAGCACCCTCCCCAAAACAACCAAGACTTTCCCAGGTGGAAGGGCTTGGCCTGCAGGGTTTCCACTCGGAGCAAGGGGGTTCCCCAGGGCCTGCTCGAGCATCCTCCCTTCTGCCCCAGGATTCTACCAGGCCCTGAACCAAACTGCTTGATGAAAAGTCTTCAAGCCGGCATGCTGCACCCACACGCCCGGACCGCAAACAGCATCAGGCACACGCGTTTCCCAAGCCCTGGTGTGTTTTGCACCATGGCTCAGGTAGGCAGCAACTCCAGGGCAGAGGGATGGAAACTGCTCCAACAAATGTCCACCCAGGCCTGAAGCTGCAGGGCCAGGGGATCTCCACAGCAGCAGGCAGGTCAGGAGGGAGTTAACTCCCCCTCACTCAGCTGCTTTTGTCATCTGGACTGATGAAATCCACCGCTGCCGAATGGACATCCATGGACCATCATTCTTTTTTAAATTAAGTTAGGGATTGCAGACGGGCCCTGCGCCTCCCCGCCCCAGTCTGCGACATGAACGCAGGCATCCCCTGCGGCCCCGCTGCTTCGCTCTCCACCACTTGCCCAGCACTGACACTGCAGAGACCCATGCCAGCCTCCGGACATCCCACAGTGTCCCAGTTCAGCTGCCCTCCGAGCAACCCCTGGGAAGCTGGGACAACCCCAGCTTGGAAACAGAATGAAAAACATCTCAACGTCCCAGCCAGCAAGGGTTCCTCCTGCCTATAAAACATAAAGAGAGGCTCAGCTACCAGGGCAAGAGGTGTCTGCTGATGCACAGCGCACCGGGACCCGCCAGAGACGGAGGGGAAAGGAAAGGGAAACCCTAAGCTGCCCGTCAAAATTCAGCAGTGGAGATAATGGGTTTATCCACATCTATCCCCGCACCCAATTATCAGCTCAGTTTAGTGTTTGATTTTACACGACTCTAGTCCAGCAGACCTGCCACTGTTCTGCTTGATTCTGCCTCTCTCGCTCATTTATGTATATATCATCCAGTCCCTAAATCATTTTTAATAGCTTCTTTACTTGCCTGCCCTCCCATCTAATTCCAGCACCACCAGCACAAGGCAGGTTGCAGATACGAAGAAGCTGACATTTCTCTTTTGAGTAATTTGCAGTGGATTTCTTGCCTGTTTGATGTAGTCATTTTGTTCTCTGCGCTGATGTGACATTAATTATTGTTAAATATTCTTATCTGTTACGTACAGTTCTGTTTAGATAAAGGTCAGTGCATGAACCCCTGACAGTGCTTGTTGCTGCCACGCTCTAAAGCCAATTTGTCATTCTCTCCCTTCAATACCCTCCCTCATCTTAGTTTCAGACCATTTTTTCCATTAATTCAGGCACAGTAGAGAGCCATTAAAAATGCAAAATATCTCAGCTGTTCAGATTGGCACTTGGATAGGAAATTATTAGCTTGGGTAGCACCACTTGCACAGGGAGGTCAGGTAATATTGCCCATGCAAATCCAGCAGCAGCCTCTTGTTAAGGAACTGCATGGCTGCCCCCCAAAACCCCTACGTATTTCTGCTTTAACTGAAAATCAGCTAAGCCTTGTGTAGCATGCAGTGCCTTCTCCCAGCCCGGTCTGCAGTGGGATAACAGCATAAGCCCACACCACCCTCTCTTGGCAGAGGACAAGAAAGGCAAGCTCAAGCCATGTCACCAAATTTGCCAGAAGGGAAGCATGTGGCAGCATGACCTGTCTTCCCTGGCACCTGGGGAGCAGCTGGACTCACATGAGCTGCTCACGCCGAGTAAAACCTACGCCTGCACCTGCTCTGTCTTGATTTTTCTCCCTCTGACCGAATAAATCCCCCTCTGCCACCCCTGTGTGTGTATCCCATGATGGCACCCATGATGTGGGGATGGGGATGCAGGGGCACCCTGGATGGGACTCGCTCCCGGCACCCCTGTATCCCGCCTGCCTTGGGACACCTCGAAGGGCCAAACCAGCACCTCCGTAGCATAGTAGGAGTACGGGCGTTGCAGGCTTGCTAGCCGTCAGAAAGCAGCCTGTGACCTTGAGTGGCTCCCCCAGGGGACAAGGCGGTCACACAATCTTACAGGGACACACGTCACTGCAGCACAAACAACAGACCCCAGGACATTTAGTCTGCAATGGCGGAGGGCAGGGAGCTGCCACAATTCCCGGGTCATCTTACACCAGTAGCCACCGGGGTGAGGAGCAGGGCTGGCAGCCCCCAGTGCCTTATAAAACCTATTTTACTGCTTGGTTGAGACTCTTGCGCTTTTATGCCTCCATCCAGCAAAATGCTTCAGCACGTATTTAACTCCAAGCCCACAAATAGCCATAATTACATCAAGGGAGCCATTCAGACGCTTAAATGGAAGCCCATGCCTAAGCGAGCGGCTGAGTGAGGACTTTGGCACGGGTAGAGGGAGCAAAAAGGATGGCAAGGAGCTGAGCCTGCAGCCCTATGAAGCCGATGATGAGGACCAGAGCAGGGATGCTCAGACGGGGCAGGGGACTCCGAAAGCAGGACGAGGTAAGTGCAAGGGCTCAGCTTGCTGGAAAGGTAGATTCTCCTGCATGAGTAGAAAAGGATGCAGGGGTGAATTCAGCACGATCGAAACTACCGCGCAATAAAAGACGTGCTCGTTTCAGCACTTGCCAAATGGAAGAACATTTGATCATTTATTCAAAGTGACATTTAATTCTGCATTGTGCCAAATCATTTTATACTTTTAAATAAAAGAGAATAAACTCCCAAACTCGTCCTTCTCTCAGCAAAATACAAAGAAATACTGCATTTTGCTGAATGTAATAAAGCGTGGGGGTTTTTTCCTCCACTTCTTTACATATGAACAAGATAAAGAATAGAAAGGAGAAACATGCTGGGCCCTCTCAGTTCCAGAGTCAAGGGAGAAAAGCGTGGTTCACGCCACGCTGAACCTGCCCCCAGCCTGAGGGTATCGGGCTTCTCATGCAACCGCTGCCCGCACGGTGCAGCCCTGGACGAGCGCACACGCTGCGGTTCCTGCTCCGTGCAGACCTACGGACACCCAGAAACGTGCTACTACCAGCTGTGCCGATAGAGACAGGGTGCAGGGCAGAAGCCCCTGCACCAAACAGTTTCAGTTCATACCTGACCCTCTGCATCTGCAGGGTCCTGCTGTGTAACCATGGGGCTGGTCTGCACACAAGGGCTCCTCTACGCTCACGTAGCCGCATCTCCCAGAGAAGACATCCTTCCCCATCCCTCCTTGAAGACTCTCATTCAACACAACCATCAATAAACTCCTGGGCAAACAGATATTCACGGCTCAGGTCCTCAGCTTAGCTACACCGGTGTGAGTGGGAAGAAACTAAATTGGGACATGGAGAAGGGCGAGAGCTGGCTTCACACGTTTAGAAAGGTATGAGAAAAGCCAGGTCCTCTCCGGGCTTGGGAACAGGGTGTCCTGCAGCTAAAAATACAGAGACAAGCAAAAAAGTCAAGGCTAGCAAGAGGCATTGGTAGGGTGACCGAAGACAAAAACAGAGCTTGTTTATTTATGTAGCCAGCGACTATCCGGCAAGAGACTGAACCCTCCGCACACATGCTGCCTGCGTGACGGACAGGCTCCTGCCAGCTGTAGGAGTCCAATTTCTCATGCAGACACAGGGGTTCCCTCTCCCCTTCCCTCGTTGCAGGCTCACGCCTTTCTTTCAATTATTTTTAGCTGCTGCACGAAGCCAGGTAACCTGCAGGAAGAGGGAAATGGCAAGGGATGGAAAGCACTGCTCTGGTAAGGGCTCTGCCCCTTGCCACCACAACAGGGAGCTCAGGATCCGAGCCTCATCAGGGTCCATGCTCAAACCTGTCCAGAGTTTGTGGGATCCAAGATCATTGAAACATTAAGGTTGGAAAAGACCTCTAAGATCATCTAGTCCAACCGTCAACCCAACTCCACCATGCCTACTAAACCATGAAAATCTCTCCTAGAGGCTCTATCAGCAGCTTGAGTTGGGTGGGAGATGTCCTATACCTGGTGCAGGACTGGGCTGCTCTGTGCTGCCCAAAGTGCTCCCACTGTACCTTCCTCAGGGGTCCTGCCCTGCACCAGACCTGGGCACCTGCTGCAGATGGCTTTTGGTTCTTCATCAGCCCAAAGGGCCAGAGCTCCAGGGAAAAGGTCCATCGCCAAACACAGCAGGATACAACTTCAAGGTGGCATGGCTGGCCGATGGCAGTCCTAAGGGACAGGGATGCTCCTTGAGCCCACTCTGAAATAGCCACGTCCCAGGTCGCTCAACCAGCCTGCGGATGGCCCATGGTTGATGAGACACAAGCATCGCCCGCACAGGAATGAAGTGTCCCCCAAGACCTGGGCAAAGGGAACATCTGGATATTAGCCTTGTCCCGCGCAGGTGCCTTCCCCGCCATGAGAATTTTGTCTTCACCAAAAATCCTTCACTACGAAAGGGCAGGAAGACACAAATATGCCTGAAGGAATATTTTGCTGCATTTGGGACAGCATCTCTCACTGACCGATTTCTCTGCAGCAGCTGCTGCACGTATAAGTGTATACCAGTATACCAGTGCATTCCAGCGCAAATCAAGGGTAGCAGGGCTGACCTTCTTGAGGTTAAACTGGGATGAAAGTTGTGATCTGCAAAGCTTTCTTCTTCTGTTCTTCCCAAAGATCTCCAACCCTGAGAAAAAGCGTTGCAGAAGGCCATGATAAGATTAGGGTGTTCTCAGCCTGATTTTGCTCCTGCCTTGCTCTTACAGGAGCCTGGGCAGTCACAAGGAAAGCCTGAGAGCAGAAGTATGGCTGAGACCCCGGGGAGAGCTGCTTGGCAGAGTGCTTTTCTCCAGCAACACCTGCAAAGTTTCATTTGCCAAGGTTAAACAGTTCTGTGCCAGAGCCCGGCGGGTGTCGGGAAGCAGCGGCTGGGGGGCAGCAGGGAAGGCAAGGCACCTTGCTCACTGTCAGCGTCGTTTAGAAAAGCAAACCCTGAGCTAAGTGCACCCAAGAAGCTCTCAGAAGTCTGGCCATGAGCAGCAGAAGGTGCTGCTGAATTAGCTGTACAGAGCAATGCATCAACAGCCGGGGGATCGGCAAGGTATGATCTATTACCCATGACAGACACGATTTAACAACGGCCGGGCATAACTGATGCAAAGGACAAGTGACCCTCTGCTGGTGACTGAACCCTCGGACCCATTTCTGTAACGAGGCGCGTGCCCTTCCCACAAGCTCTGAGGCCAGCAGGAGAGAAACCAGCGAAGCATCTCCACGGCCTGAGAAGATGTCAGGTCAACCCCTTCTCTTGGGTCACCTCTGTTGGGAACCCAGGCACAGCCAGCACGTTGCACCTCTGCAGAGAAGCGTCCTCTGTAGAACGCTGTGGTGTTACAGCACGGGGGGAGGCAGGTCCTGCTGGGGCCATGCTCAGCCAGGATGCAAGGTGTGCAAGAGCGGGGGTCCAAGAGGTCACAGCTCGTGTCGGTGCCGGCGTGCCCACTCCCAGGGCTGGGCTCCCTCCCTGTCTGGAGCAGGAGGCACGGCACGACATGATCCCAGCACCCGTGAGCTTGGGTATCAGCCCTTCTGACAGGGAGAGCATCTCCTCTGCCCCCAAAGTTACGGCTAGATCCTCCAGTTCTAGCAAACCCACTTTGCACCGACCTGTATATCACCTCCCACCCAAATCCTGATGGGCTCCTTAACCCAGAGACTGCCTGGCCTCCCTTCTCCTCCTGTCCCACCCGAGCCATGCGGCTGCCATCGGCACGCATCCCCATCCCACCCGCTCAGGCTGGGAAGTCAAACACCCCCCACCAGTTCAGCTCAGGGGAGGGCTGGCAGGATACCACGATCCGTATCAGAACTTAATTTGGATTCCAGAGCTACCGCTTGCCAAAGTGCCACGAGTGCTTCTGTGACAACTATTTGACGCCTCATCCAAAAGATACTGCTTACAGCAACGCCGTGGAAGGCTTCCTAAGGAACTGCAGGAACGCGGGGCTGGGATGCACCCAGCTCAGGGCTCTGCAGCCTCCAGCCCATGGGGCTGTGCAACACCACCCGAGCAAGCTCCACGAAATAGCTGCAGGTAGATCAGAAACCCAATGAACACACGTATCCAAGTCTTTAAGTAAAGAAACAAGACCGGAGGTTTGCTTTCTTGGTTGCAAGTTAAAATGGTTGCAGCTGTCAGTTCGGCTTCTCTCAGCCGGTGTAAATAAGCAAAATGCTGACACCGAGATGCAGCCATTAAAAACACCACGGGAGCACCAAGAGGAGCCTCCGAAGCTGGCTGGATGCCAGGCTAAGCTTTCCATACAGGACTGTTCAATTCAATTTACCTTACTTCATTAACCTCAATAGATTTACACCCGAGACCAGCACTGAAAAAAAATCAATTATCTATCTATTTAACCTCACTGCCCTGACATTATTCCCTCTGTCCCATATTTGGCTCCCCCTCTGATATCTGAATTCTTTCTGGCCTGCCAGAAATTTGGGCACAGTCTCCACGCTGCATCCACCAAGGTAAGGAAAGGATAAAGCTACAGCTGCTTTTACAAGAGCAATTTCAGCAATAAACTACTGCAAGAATGTGAATAGAAAACTCCAGACCTGTAAGCACAGCCGTTCCCTCTGCAACTCGCTCTCAACTGCATAGACCAAGGGTCGCGTCTTGCCGTAAGGAACCATCTCCTTCCGACAGGAATGCTGCTGGAGCTCTTGTAAAAGCGGGCACCACGTTAGGGCTGGAAGGAGGAATGCACAGAGCAGTGCATCAGTTAGCAGAGGCCTGACGAGCCGCCTGGCACCGGCACAGCTCGGCTGGTGCTGTTTTCTGCCCGCTGCAGCGGTTATGCGCTTTTATCTCACCGCTGATGGCAGAGGCACCTTGCTGGGAAAAGCGGATCTGAGAAGTTTTACCAAACAGGTTTTCGTCAGACAGGTGCTGTCCGATCCAGGCTTTGGCGCGGTGCACTGAAAACCACAGAAAAAAGATCTCCAATGGGCGATAAATAATTTTTTGTGCTACTTTGGTCTCTGAGAGCAGACCAGATCATCAAGTAGAGCCGACATAAAAATGAAGCAAAGGCACCTCTGCTGCTCTACCACCGCTGAGCTTCAGACACAAAATCCACTAAATCCCAGTTCAGTGACCGCCTGGACGCTCGCTCATGGTGTGCAGACCATAGTCCCTCAAAGCCTTGGCCAGCTGGGAGGGTCCCTTCTCACCCCCATCTTACACAGACACCTCTTGAGAACCTCCTTACGAAAGAGCCAGAGTTTCAAACACAGCCACACGAGACTCAGTTCAGCCGCGTGGACCTCCCAGGGACGCCCGCACGAGCCGGTGCTCGCACAGCTCCAGCCAGAGAGGAGGATATTAATTCTGTACTAAATTGGGCGGTTTGTTGTACACAAGCAATTTCTTTTTTTTAATGAAATGGGTGTATCATTATGATTAGGCATAGTCGTTACATTCAGCCTTTAATTAGATTTGTGTAATTAGAAATTCACTGAGTTATTTCACACAGTGGAAAAAATATTGCTTGGATGGGGTTATATAAGACAGCAACAGATTTCTCTGTAGCTCCCGGAGCTGGCTTATAATCTGAAACAAATGACACCTTCGATTTTGAGACCTTCACAAGGCGTGCATAATTCTTAACTTCTGGCAGATTTTGCATGGCTAAGAGGTAGAAATTAGAGGCGAGAGCAAGTGGAAAATAACAAGACCGGTTCCTACTGGTACCTTCTTCTCCTGCTAAGATATTCACCTGCCCACCCGGGGTAAGCAGGAGCTTGATGCTCCAACGCCTGGTGCTGCAGGGCAGGCACCAGCTCCAACCACCCGGCCGGGCTCGCCGCCATGGACAGGGCCGGCAGGAGGGAACGTCCCCACATCACCACCGGGGCTTGGACACATGAACAGGACATTCACATACCAAATGCAGACACAGTCATTTGGAGAAAGCCTAACGGATCGGAAGGATTTTGCAAAAGACCAGACAGGCGGATGGGGGTGCAGACCCACGCGACTCGGATCCAGCTCCATTGCTGCACAAGCTGGGAAGCATCAATGGGAAGTATCAAGCAAGTTGACTGCCCATTTTTGGCTTGTTTATCCTAGCAAATGAAAGCTGAGAGGCAATACAGCTGCTTTCCACGGGGGCAAGCATCAGGCCAGACAGAAAAATCATTTGAGCTCAAGGAGAGACTGCCACATGGAGAAATGCCACAAGCTGGCTGGGAACAGACTCGAGCGACAAAGCCCTCAGCTACCAGCACAGAGGGGCTGTGCTGCCTCCCCAGCTCTTCTCCCAGGACAAAGCTGCTTGTAAGGAAAAAAAAAAAAAACAAAACGAGGTTTTTTTATGTTTGGGGTTATTCATGAGTGGTTATGAGACAGAAAAACAAGAGTCCCCAAGCTGGGTGCTCCCTTGTGGTCCTTCAAGCCAGAGCCCAGTATCCCCAGTGCAAGGGGCTGATCCAGCCATGCCTGCTTTGGTTAGTTGCTTCAGTCTTCAGAGATAGTTTCTAGCTCCTCCTGACTGTCATGATGCACATCCAGCTGGAAGAAAAAGCTCTTGGAGTTTGCAGCACATGTGTCCCGACCATGGGATGCAACAGGCATGAGGCTGCCCTATAAGACAAAATGCTTTCACTTATTTCTTTAGGTTTGACCTAAGGAGGACAACGTTCAGGTGTCCTGGAATGAATCAAGCTTAAAACAAGCAGCCACTGGCATTGCTACTGATATACAAGCGAGTTAGCCCTGCCAGCCAGTGGTTTCAAACAGATAGAAAAGAATATGTTATGTTGCGGGGGGGT